>CAJQZJ010001041.1:903335-917391 GCA_907164525.1 Lophiomys imhausi
CATGAGGCCTATGGGTAACAGCAGTATACTGCATTCAGAAATGTCGCTCTGCGAGTCGATTTCAGTTGTTCTTGCCATTGGGAATGGATAACTGAGATGATGGGTATGTTCATCTGCTGGACTATAGTAACCATTTCATTATCTATCTATGTGTCCTACAACAATATAATCCTTCAGATATACACAGTACATTTTATTTTTTAAATTACACATATAAATATTGAGATTGGAAAAAAATCTTGGCAGTAAATTGAATTGAATTTCAACTATTAGCCTGAAAGGCACTGGCTCCTATTGAGATGTTTAGCACCAGATGGCTGGGTATTCAACATAGTTGTCAAAGTAGAAGTTTAACTATGCTGAGAAAGCCCACTGTCAGTTGGTACTTTTGCTATCATTTAATGTTACATTTACAGAAGAGCCTCTGTGGGATGTGCAGAACACAGAAGGCTTGAGGTGGCCCTGGCCACTCTTCCAAGATTCCCTTCTACCCTTTGTGGGGCTGCTGTCCTCTGACCCAAAAAATATCTGAGACCAAGTAAGTTTTTCCCTCCTAAGAGTCACCACTATAAGCAATTCTTCTGTGAGATCTTCTTCAGCTCCCCCACAAGTCCTTGTAGGTTGTATGTGACTCATTTTCCTCATGTGTGAACTGCGATTAGTAAGAGAACCTTCCTACTTGGGTACCCAGGCAGTAACAGCAACTGAGTGTGCAAAGTGATTATCCTGCTATGGTTCTGGGTGTCTTGCCCACTCCTTGTGAACAGACTTGTGCTCCTGTGAATTGCTGGAGCACAATCACTGTGCAATGATACAATCAAAGAACATGTGAATTAAACAAAAATGGATGAGCGAATAACAAAAAAACAGCTGGGCAAACCTCTTTGTGGATGCTGTACCCATTTACAGCTGCTGCTTACCAGAAAATTCCAGTCCCTGGAAAGAGGAGCTCCACTTAATGGCCAAGTCCTAGCCTCAGTCCTCAGACTGCCCTTCCTAGCCACAGACTGCAGACTGCAGCATTATGATACTATGACATAATGACAGATCTAGGACAATAGCCTGCCTCAGGACTCCCAAATCATCCTATTTTTTTCCCAGTTACTTGTGGTGTGCGTTTCTTTGTTTTAAGACAAAGTCTTACTACATAGCCCTGTCTGGCCTGGAACTCTATGTAGACCAGACTGGCCTTGAACTCATGGAGATATCGCCTGTCTATGCCTTCCAAGTGAGTACTGGAATTAAAGGCATGTGCCAACATGTCTGGCCCTCTTGTGGTCTTCATTAGTGTTCATTTCACAATTCTGGATTTAAGTCTGGGGATATGTACATTCGATGTCTGGCCCAATAGGAGATACATATGTGATAAATGGATTATTCCCCTACTGAAAGAATGTGATCTAGAGGAAATGGTACCCTTAAGGGGAGCAACACCCCATCATAGCTTGTCCACTTGCACATGCCTTAGACTCAGGTAGTACCTGCATTTTCAGAATCATGCAGTCCTTTTTTTTTTTCTTTTTGCTCAAGACCAGGACTGCACCAAACGCTTTCAAATTTGAGGTATGATGAGAATAGTGGGCTGCCTCTCACTACTGATTGCCCATAAAGTATACTTCCATTCTTTCCATCCACTGCCTTCTCTTTCAATTTGGGGAAATGGGCATTAAAATAGGTATGAATATCAACAGATTTTTTTCTTTATAAAAAGATACTCACAAGAAGCAAATACGCAGCTCCTGTTATACACACTAAGTAGCACGCATAGTTGGTAATAGCCAATTAATGATGTATGTGCACAACTGGGGGGTCTCAGAGGTGAAGATACTTTCCCACAATATGCTCTGAATAAGAGCCTAAAGTGACCACTGTTAGCACTGTCAACAGGACCATTAACCTGCATTTTTTTTCCCATGGCAAGTATGAGTAAAGTTCCTCTCAGTAGGAAAATGAACTGCTTTCTTTTTTGGACTTGTCACTCCATTTTTCTTAAGCACTGCAAATTTACTCTTAGTATTTAATTGTTCTTTAATGGAATAGCCATAATTATCATTTCTCTTTCTAATGTATGTGAGCAAACTGAGTAATAGGATTCCTACTTACCGGTTCATCTCTGAATCTGATGATGGGCTTGTTGATGGAATATTAGAATTTGTTGGGTGGGTGGCTGTGAAATGAACCTTGCCAGTGTATCCTGGAATATTCGCAGAACTGAAGTCAAGAGTGAGAAGAGGGGCATGAAAGGAGATTAAAATAATGATTTGTGAAATAGTCATAGTAACTAGACCCAAACATAAAAAATAGAAAGAAAGATGCAGTCAAATTGTTTTTCCTTTATAAGGTTCAGAGCTTGTGTATGTAACCTAGAAAGGAGGCACTGGTATAAATACATAGACATCTAGGCAACATCTCAACTCTGGTGCTAAAATACTTATTTCAAGTGTGTTTTAACTATTACTTTAAATATGTTTGTCTGTGACTTACCACTGAGGTAAGTTGCATCCTGAAGGAAGATATGTTTTGACTAAACAGCATATCTATGCCACACATAACTTTGTACTGCTAATTCTGGTATCAATAAAGACACATTCTTATGTTTCCACTCACAGTGTTTTTTGGTCAAATGTATTTCTTGACATGCTAATCCTTCATATCCTCAATTTTAGATGCTTTTCAAAAACTCTGCATTGACAATACATGTCAATCCATGCAGTAGTTCCACATGTACTTGCTTATTTTATACCACCCACTGGTCTGTTTTTTTTTCTTGTTTTTCCCTGCTGCAGACAGAGTGAGAAAATATGAAAACACAGGGGAAACTTCTGTAGTGTGTACAGAGGAAGACCTCTGTAGCAAAAGGAATCAACTGACAATCTCGAATGATTTAACTTAGTCATTCAGGAAAACATGAAGAATCACTAATATGCTTGCCTCCATAACATTCAAAATGGTTTACATGATGGTTTCCTGGGAGGAAGGAAAAGGTGAAGCACAGCGCCCCACATGAGGCTCAAGCCTTCTTATGACATGCTGCCTTTACTACCAGGAGCACAAGGAAAAAGAAATAAGATTTAAGTGTACATCCAAGAGCTTGGGACACTGCCGGTCTCCAAGTCCAGAGCTGACACCCATCAGTACCGCTGTCTCAACTTGCTGCTGCCTCACAGCACACAAATAACAGCCACCATCATAAACACATCCCTAGTTGCAACTTTTCAGTTCTGTGGTTTGTGCCTCCCTTCCCTGGGACTTTCTTTGAGAGCCCGATGTCCCATGCTCATTTCTTACTCAAAAGTTACACTAAGATTTAATACACTAAGACTTAACTGGTCAGCAGCAAAATATCTACCAAAGGAAAATGCCTCTTTCTAGATGTTTTGGCTCTGTCCTTTCCATATATCCAATGCATGATTTATCCTTAAAGACATTTTGCAAAAAGGAGGAAGGTTGTTGCTCCTTATCATGAATTGTATCTTAAATGTCATCCAAAGGCTCTCCTTGTATTGACAGATTGAGTTTTAGCTTGGGGTACCATTAGAAGGTGGTAGAGCCTTTGGGAGATAAGGCCTACAGAGGGGACGTTAGGCTACTGGGGGAGTGTGCTTAGGAGGCTTCTTGCTTGGGGGTGCTCTTTCTCTGCATCCTGGCTGCTATTAGAACAGACTCAAAGTGACATGGTCAAGGACCATGGACTGAGACCTCTTCCTTCAGCATATATATATACATATATATGTATGTGTGTGATATCGAATATATATATATATATATATATTCACTTTATAGCCAATGTCTCATCACAGGCATTTTTTTTCTTATTGACAGAAATCTGACTAACATATTCCTTAAAATATCAGGTGACAGGAAAACAAAAGCCATATAAGTGAGATAAGGTGAATGTTCCAGGGTGAAGACAGATGCCACATGATACCCCTTATCAGTAGTGGGATCTGGAGTCTGGACAGAATCTCCTGGCATATTGTTGCCTCAGCCATAGCCTCAGGTAGTGATATAACCTACAGGACTTGTGGAGTAGTCCTACAATTCACACTGTAATCCATTGGTGTTCTTCCTATGTTGATTATGTGTTAGTATCAGAATGTTATGGGAAAATGATGTAGCAGGCAGGAAGTTCTCTAATAAAGCTCACAATTGTCATTTGAATGTGGCACTCTATGGCTACTGGTGATGGCCTACTGGGCTTAAAGCTAATCAAATTGGGGACACCTCCACACTTACAAAACAAAGAAAGATCACATCAAGAGCCACAGGTCAGAATGAATGGTATGAATCAACAAATTTTCTGAGGCTAGAAAAATGAACAGTTGAAGACAAGGCCCTGCATTGAACAGACTGAGAGGCTGGCTTCTGCAAGCCTGTCTAAGCCTCACCAACCTGTGCGATGGCACCAACCATTGGGAAAGCTCCCTGGGCTCCAGTCTAGCCAACTTGAAAAAAGTTGAAAAAAAATAAAGACAGGAAAATTAAAACTTGTTTACAAAATGGAAGCTTCATAACTGGAGAATAAAAAATTTATATAGTACACACAGCTGCAAAGACTTGCAGATCTTTCCACACATTGAAGTCTCCTTGGCAGTTTAAATGATGGTGATGCAGAATACCAACTTTCAATATTCTGACTACATCAGGAATGGTGGGGCCTAGGAATCTGGACTTGCCATCATTTCTCAGAGGTTCTAGAGTGCAATGAGGATCAGGAACCTACGGTAAAATGAAGTTGTGAAGTCTGTTGGAAGGCCTGGATGAGTGATTGAGAGCTGCCAAATTCTGGGCAGTAGTGTCCCTTGGGATTTCTCGGGAGTTTCTCGAAGTGTAGCAGTATTGTGGAGAGGTACCAAAAATGAGGCCAGACTACTGATGTGTGTGTGTATCTCTTCCCCCAAGCATTCTTTGAAGCTTCCATGCACGTTACCTAGGAAATCCCCTCCATCTGGGTGACAGGTTTTTTCCACTGCCTCTGAAACACCTGCAGAAGTAAAGAGCTTCTAAAGTCTGTCTTCAGCAGAGCAGCCAGGATGTCAGAGAGGGGGATGCAAGCAAGGTGGCAGTCATGAGAGGGGCTTCATTTAAGACCTCACACAGCTCTGTGTTGCTCTGTGGCTTGTAGACTATTTGCTGGTCTTGACTGGCAGCTATGGTATATCACATAAAAGCTGCTCTATGATACATCTTATCTAATATTGGCGACATACTATGAACTAGTAGACCAACTGTGTACCAGTAGACCAACTAGCTGCTTAGACTGAGGATGAACTCAACTGCATAACAGAGTGCTAAATATTTGAAAATGGAGGTTCTTACCCACGTTGTGGCTAAATATATTTCTTTTAACCCTGGTCTACAGGGACATCACAAGAGAAAATTTTTTCCCTCTTGTGATATAAGCACTTATATGCACTTGCCATATAAGTGCAAGCTTATATGAAGAAAAGGTCACTCTCTGTGATGCTCAAGATGCTCTGGGAGGAGATTTTTTTTTTCAGCTGAAGGAAACAAAACCATGAAAGGTACTGAGACAGTGGAATGGACTTCTACATTTGCTGTGTGTTCAGAGAATCCAACCTGCCAATGTAAAAACAGAAGCTACATTTGTTTTAATCTTTGCTTGTAGCTTCTTGGGCTTGACCACATCTTTGAAGCCCCAATTCCTTAATGAGCCTGGGCTTTGTTTTGTTGGAATATTCTATTAGCAAAGTTGAAAATTGATTGTTTCATCTCCATAAAGCATAATAAAGTAAAAAAAGATGTTAAAACATAAATCAGAAAAAAACCACCCCCCCCATAAATCAGCAATACTACCAATCTTTCTGCATAGGTCTCCTGAGTATTGGGCTTCCAGGTGTGAGACACCAAATCCAGTTCATCATAATTATATACACACATGGCATATACTTACAGGTTAACAAAAAATAAAGGGAATATAACTTAAAATAAAAGACAAGGAAAATATATTCTACACATAGCATTGGAAAAGCCATGTTGTGTGTAGAATATATGTGTTGCCTACATGGTTAAAGATTTAGCCACATATACACATTTCCCAATACACTATAGACTTAATACTCTATAGTATATGTGTAGAATATATATGTATAGAATACAAATTCTCTTTGAAATGACTCATATAACTCAGGCAATTTTCTCAATAATCCTGTACCTTATATTGTATCACATGCATGCATTTCAGGAAAGGATGGAGGCAAAGTATAAGTAATATGTTCAGAGCCAAGCAAACTTCAAGTGGCAGGACCAGTCCCCAGCCTGAACGGCCTGGGCATCAGGACACTGCAGGTGAAAGATCCTGGAAGGTTCTTAGTGGAGCCCCGAGGATAACAAACACATATATCTGTTACTCCCCTGTGGTACTGGGAACCAAACCTAGGACTTTACCCACACTAACCAAGTTCTCTGTTGCTAAGTTGCCTACCCATTTGACAAAATAAGCATGTGGTTGCTTAAAGCACCTAAGTGGGCAAAAGATCACAGTGACAATGAAAGAAGACAGTTAGTGAAACATTTAACTCTAGGGCCTCTCTGACCAGTGGGTGACATGAGGCCAATTGAAAACTTACATTTTTTTTCTTGCTTGAAACTTAGTGTGTGGCCCAGGCTGGCTTTGAACAGAAGACAGTCTTCCTGCATAAGCCTCCTGAGCACAGGACTTCCAGCTGTGAGACACCATGTCCAGTTCATCTTACCCTTTCATTTTTATTTTTAGTGCATCTTTGTGTGTTTATGTGAGTGTGAGTATAGTGGCCACAGAGGCCAGACAGCAGCACTGGGTCCCGTAAAATCAGAGATGTAGACAGTTGTGAGCTGCCTAATGTGGGTGCTGGGAACTGAACTCAGGTCCACTGGACGAGCAGCACATGCTTTTAGCCACTGACCCCTACCTCCGGTTCAATACAGCCAGTTCAAATGGAAACTTTATGGGCCATCCTCATCATTACCGTACTCTATCCAGGGTCACTCAACCTACCTTAAGGGTCCAGGAGGCCATGTGGTACAGATGAGGAATGATCATGGCATCATGAATATCATATGCAGAATCAATAAGAAGAACTCAGATGAGAAGGGAGGAAGGGGAGGCAGCTGGGGACAGCTGGGGGAAAGTGGATGAGAGAAGGATGGGCCCAGAGAACCAAAGGAAGGAAAAGCCCAATGCGTAGATGGGGGAAGAGAGAGGCAGGGGAGGCCTTTGGAGCTGTGAAGGTCTGATATTTCCATTGGCTACTTTGTGACGACTTCTAGTCACTGAACAATTTTTCTGAAGCCTCAAGATTTGTGTTCCAACCTTTTTCAGGAGCTTGTAATTTTGTTGCTATTATCACCATCCCATGGATATGTTTTTTTCCCTCCCTCTTCTTCACTCTTCACATCTTCCACTTACAAGAAGATAAAGGAATAATATGGCTCAAGGCTTTTCTTCTAGGCAAGGCTCTGTGCCAGATGCGCAGCACTGTTGGCTGTGTGTTAAGCGCAAGCATTTGCCTCATGGTCAGGAGGTCCATTTTCTAGATGTAACCTCACTGCTCTTGAAATGAGCCATTTGGGGCTCTTCGTGTCATTTACTCTGACCTCAGCCTCCTTGTCTGCAAAATGGGAACAGAACTGTTTTTCGGCTTCTGGCTTGATCACACAATTTTGAAAAATAAAGGAGAGAGTGGTTGTGAAAGTGCGCTAGGAAGGCCAAAGTGTCCAGCTCTGAGGCAGAAACATCAGGCTGACATTGGGAACAGCTAGTCACAGCCAGTCTTAGCATGGGCTGTGGGATAAGTTTTGTGGGGGGGGGCAAGCATTCCACTGATCTGCAGGAGATCACCCTTTATCACCCCAAACATTCCCCAGTCACTGGCTGGGAATCTATGTTGGACAATTCCCCTTTATTGGCTGTGTGTCCTCACTGAAGTTCTGACAGTGAAGCACAGTCAGTATGAGATTGTGACCTTCTGAGACAACCGATGTTCTCAGTTGTGATGGGGTAGTGGTATATGATCTGGAACCTGCACCTCCATCACAGGCCATCCTCACTCTTCACTGGGAAAACAAGGTCAAGCTGCTTCTAGGGCAGGTAACTTGGGCTCACTCCTTCATTTAGACTCCATTGCAAAAGAAAAGACACTTTGGGCAGCTCTCTTCTTCTCTTAGGGTAGAGCAAGGACAGGTGGCTCCTGGACGCTGAGTGTGCACAGGCACACAGGTACCTTCACTCAACCCTGACCTGCCTGTCGTGAGCACTCCTGACTGTGGCTGTTGTGGAGACATGGGGTTATGGAGCAACTACTAAAGGAACTGGCCTTGGGTTCAGCCTTGTCAAATGTCTAAGACCTCTTGTGTAAAGAGGCAAAGTCAGACAGAAAGCAAAAACTGTCCTTACCTTAACTTTCCTGTTTGATTCAGATTAGAAATGGGGGTTAATTATATAATTTAAAGAAGTTCTTGACTATCACTCATGTCTAGGTTAGGTGTTGAAGTGAAATGTATATCAAGCTATTCTGAACTCCTGTTCAATCTGATGGATAGTTTGGATTCTCTTGGTCCCTGACCTCAAACTTTAAGTTCCTTAACTTTGAATGTCTTTTGATATGTGGGCATGAATGCCAAATTAGGAAACTGTTATTTATAGTGAGAAAATGTCATAATTCTGTTTGTATGGCTGTGATATTCACATGTGTAGGCCTAACTGCAAAAATAGATGCAGAAGTTATTTTTCCTTCATTGTTTATAACAGGAAAATGCTTTAGTGAGAACTTGGCCTATATAAACTTTGTGTAGTCTCATAGAGGAATATTATGCAACATTTAAATGAATTGTGGAGAAAATGTTCAGTGCTTATTTAAATCTTACATGCATACAAACTCTGTATGTGAATATAGACACACCATACACATATATTGCAGACTTCTTTGATACATAGATGGTGGGTCATCAAATCTCCAACACTGGTATTGAAAAACCAAAGAGATAGCTTACTTTGTATACTTTAAAAATACTTGGATTATTATATCAGGACATGTAGAAGTTAAAAGGTGATGTTTGATGAGCTGTGCAAATACTAGAGGTAACACAAACATGTGATATATACACCTGTTCCCAAAAATGACTGAACAACAGATTTGAGAATGCTGGTAAATTTTGACTGTAGAATCTATTACAAGGAATCTCCACTAAGTAAGTAATTTTAAATCATGAAAGACATAGGTAAAAATATTTGAGAGAATTATGTATAATAATAAGAAAGAGAAAAGAAAGAATTTACATATGAACTTAAATCATTCAATTGCAGTACTTCTGCAAGAACAGAAATGGTGTTTAGGAAAGTGTATTTCATGATGCTGCTGTAATGGAGAGGGGATCATGCTCCCCATGGCATATCATATCTTAGCAAGGTGAGGGGGCATGAGACAGGCTGGACAGGTTGATGACTAATAGCATTATGTTTATTATTATTATTATTATTATTATTATTGTTATTTTACTTCTTCAAGTTACATCTCAATCACAATCCCCTCCCCACTCCCCCCTCCGGTCCCACCTTCCCACCCTCTGCCCCTTCACCCCCCATCTGCTTCCTTTTTTTTAAGTTTAAGGTATATCCTCCCCCCAACAACTCCCCCTTTCAGTCCAACAAATGGCTCTTTCTATTATAACAACAAATACAATACAAAACAACAAAAATAAATAGGCCACAATTATGAGAGTTATAAGGCTTAGCATACATTCCCAACGTCCAGTTCATACGCATTTGGCACCTGACTTTAACATTCTACTATCTAACCATCTCCATGAGTTTAAAGTTCTATATCTAACTCAGCTTCCATTCTAACTTCCATCACAATTTTAAAAACATCTTCTTAGGTCCAGAACACCCTCTTAATTCCTAAACAGTTCAAAATTTAACTATAGGACTAGTATTTATGTTTTTATGGGAGAGTTTGGGTTTGTGTTTACTATTGTTTTCTGCATTCAATTCCTATAGCAATCACAGTCAATTCTACAACAAAAATAATAAACTATATTTAAACTCTTCAAGTGCTCTCCACCAATGTAGACCACACTGGGTATGTCAGATGACCTGATAACTAGGAAAAAAAAAAGAAAAGAAAAGAAGGGAAAAATCATCTGAGGGAAGTTTGAAAGATAAAGGCCTCTGGGGGGGGGGGACTTGGATCAAGACATGGAAAGTCTACTCAGTGACTTTTTGCCCTACTGAAGGGCTGCATCATGGCAAAGATAAGCGCATGGTTAAACACCAGTCTTCTGGACTCTAAAGATAATATAGGGTGCTTCTAGGTAAGTTCTTTTAAGTTGTGAAACTTCAAGGAAAGTCGTGCTTGCATTTGAATGGGACAGTGGTTTTTTTTTGTTTGTTTGTTTTTGTTTTTTTTTTTCCTGCTTGCTTGTTTGTTTCTCCTATGTGGTACAAAATAAAAATTTGTATTTCTTAACTTCAGACTTTATGGAGATGAAATTATATTTTAGAAATTCTATAATTTTATTGTTAGCACAGTGGATATTATGCAAAAATACACAACATTTAATTTGCGACTCATCTGTAGGTAGCAAAACTACCAAGTGGGGGAAAAAATCAGCACAAAGACAAACACAGAGCTTCTTGGTTGAGGCAGGGAAGGAGATGGAGGGATGTTCCTGCAGCACAGGGCACAGGGAGTTCAGAAGAGTTCAGAGGTCAGTGTGGAAAAAAACACACAGGCATTTATTATGCAGCTGTGTGTGTTATGTATGATACTATGTGTCATGGCACCCATAAACAGTTCGTGATAAAAATGAGACAAGTTAGTATGAAAGCTGAGTTAGATATAGAACTTTAAACTCATGGAGATGGTTAGATAGTAGAATGTTAAAGTCAGGTGCCAAATACATATGGACTGGACATTGGGAATGTATGCTAAGCCATATAACTCTTATAATCGTGGCCTATTTATTTCTGTTGTTTTGTATTGTATTTATAGTTATAAGAAAAAGAACCATTATTTGGACTGAAAGGGAGAGCTGTTGGCGGGAAAAATAAATACCTTAAACTGAAAAAAAAAAAAAAAGAACGGAAGAGGATGGTGGGGCTGAGGGGGAGGAGGGGGGAAGGGTGGGACTGGAGGGGGGAGTAGGGAGGGGATTGTGATTGAGATGTAACTTGAAGAAATAAAAAATAAATTATTAAAAAAAAATGTACTCCATCATCATAGGAAGAGGTAATCCTTTCCTTCCACCAGTTTGAAGCAGGAGCCATGCATCTGAAGGTTCCTAGGCAGTTGGGTAGGGGTAGGGGTGGGTATCAGCTCAGGAACTTCCATTTGCTAAGAGGAATTAAAGAAAGAATATTGCTTAAAAAATAGGAAAAAAAAAAGAATATAGGCCATCATGGTAGGAAAAATCTGGCCTGAGAAGCTTCAGAGGTCCTTGAGTCTCATTTGCCATCAAAAAGTAGAGAACATAGAATATCTATGTGCAGCTAAGGTGTTTCCCACCTTAATTAACATAATCAAGACAATTTCAGACATGTCCAGAGGCTAACTTAACCTAAATGATCCCTGAAAGATGTGCCTGGAGGTATGTCTCCTAGGTGATTCCAGATTCTGTCTAGTTAACATTCAACTAACCACCACAAACATTTCTTTTTTGCATAATAACATTTTAAAGACTTTTGACACTGTTTGATATATTTAATATAACAATTTACATATCCAAAATCATATCAAACCATCAATGATACACTTCTGACTATTCATTGTTAGTATTAAAGAAAGTCCTGTAGGCCTGGCCAAATGAACAAACTCCTGTGAGAAGATCCCAGAGAAAAGTAGTCAGTTTCTTTCTTGACTAAAGCTAAGAAATATCCATGAGACTCTTGACAGCATCATCCTTTCAGAGGCCAAATATCCCAAAAGCATTTGGAGAGCTGATTCTGATCTGCTGATCTCTCAAATGATTCTTTGAGGAGGCAGAATGTTAAAGTAGTTATGAAGTCCTGTTAAGAGAAAATGCCTCCTTCTTGTCAAGAGAATAGATTCTCTGGCTTGGGTGCAGACCTAAATTCCAATAGGGCAAGGTCAATCTCTCCCCTTAAGCCACAAAAATGAAATACATGAAATAATTAATTCTTTGTACTAGGAATCTAACTCAGACTTATCAAATCAACTATTACTAAACAGGTTCTTCCTCAGTATTGCAGTTTCTTACTCCAAGACAGGACAGAAAAAGAGAGCCAACATCTCATTGAGTTTGAAGAAAAAGGTGTTTGAAAAAAAAGAGGAGTGATCTGTAAGAAATAATAAATATGCATTGTTTCTATCAAATACTATGAAATTTGTGCTTAGAACAAAGAATTTAAATCTTTCTATAGCCTGACTTCCCCACCCACCCACACACCCACCTTGCAAGAGTTTCATGTAAATGTTTTAGCCACTACCCATACCCAGTAAAACCTTTGTTTACACAAAGGTCCACTACTGTATTCCAGGAATCTGATAGCCTGGAGCAGTGACCCCCTTCACTTCCTTCATTTCCTGTGTGCCAATTCCTTTCAGCCTGGCCAATTAAATTAAGACTGTAAGACCAGGGTCCACGCAATAGGGAAGAGACACAGAAACAACTTAGAATATAAACCAATTACATTTCCTGTCTCTGTGTTTTCACACTTCCAAGAGCACCCTCTTGATCGCGAGTAAAGTTTGCCTCGTCTAAACATTTCTTTAATTGTATAGCCCTATCAATAGATAAAGAGAAGGCCTTTGATAAAATCAAGCACGCCTTCATGGTAAAAGTCCTAGAGAGACAAGGACTGAAAGGGGATAGACTTCAACCTAAAAGACTATGACAACCTCACAGCCAACATCATCCTGAATGGGGATAAAATTGAAATAATCCCATTAGAATCAGGAACAAGAGAGGGCTATCTACTATTCCCACACCTTTTCAATGTAGTAAAGGAAAAAAATTTAAGGTGTCTTAATTTGTATTTCTATAGCTGTGTTGACACACCATGACTAAGAACATTGTAGGAAGAAAAGACTTTATTCAGCTACATATCTGAGTCAGAGTTCACTGAGGGAAGCTAAGGAAGGAACTCAAATAGGGCACATACCTAAAGGCAGGAGCTGATGCAGAGGCCATGGGAGGTGCTGCCCACTGGCTTGCTCCTTATGCTTCTTCAGACTTCGTGCTTATAGCACCCAGGACCACCAGTCCAGGAGGGGCACCACCCACAGTGATCTGGACATGCCTATATTAATCATTGATCAAGAAAATGAACTACAGTCTTGCCCACAGGCCAATCTAGTGTGACTTTTTTTCTTTTTTCCCCCCAACATGTATTTATTTATTCATGATTACATCATGATCACAACCCCTTCTCTCCTCCCCTCCTGGTCCCACCCTCTCACCCTCTTCCCCCTCTCCTTTCTGTCCTTCTACTCAGGTGACAGGGGGTCTCCCCAATATCCATCCCTCTCAGTTCATCATTCACATGAGGGCCAAGAGCTTCTGCTTGCTGTGGGACCCAACATGGCAGCCTAGTTAGTGAGACTTTTTCTTGAGATTCCCTCTTCCAGAATGACTCTAGCTTGTATCAAGTTGACATGAAACTAGCCAGGACTTAAGACATTTCCAACACTGGCAGAAACCATAAGATCATTAATTTTATTTTCTTCTATTCCTTTTAACATTTTTATGTACTATTAGTGACTCATAAATTTTATGTGTATATTGCAAAATACATGTTGAAAAATGTTAGTGGATATATTTTTATGCCTTTCATAGAAGTATAAAAATTTTGAAAAACAGAGAAAAATATCTCCAGTGTTTATAATGTTGTAGAATGAAACAATGAGGAATGCCTATTTTTATAACATACCTGTAATTTCTTAAAATGAAACATTAGAAATTCAATTCTAAGAAATTTAATTTCTACCAATTTTTAAAATAATTCCCACAAATGTGTTTTAAAAGACTATCATAAAGTAAAATGAGGTATAACAAGTAAAAGCTAAGGTAAAATATGAGATCAGAAATATTACAAAAA
>CAJQZJ010001041.1:917791-955610 GCA_907164525.1 Lophiomys imhausi
TCTATTCTTCAACCACCTCAGAAACCTGAGAGGGATAACCACTCCCACATTCTTAAAGGAAATGTCCTGTTTTTACATAAAAATTTGAATGACTTCTGTTTTCGTTTCAGTGTCTTTTTAGAATGACCCTAAAGAAAGTTTGATTTTTTTAAAAGCAAGATTGTTTCATAAAACATTTCAAAAATATAAATATGTACTTGAATAAAAAGAAACATTAAACTCTTATGCTTGGTGAACATTTTAAGATTGGATTTCTCCTCAAGTTCTTCCTTTCAAAATGTTTAGAATTATTGTTTAAATAGCGATTATTTCCTTGCAGATTTTCTGGAAGAATTTCACACTGATTCCTTCAGACTTGATAGAGCATGGCAGGCAGGCTTCAACAGCCTTCGAAGTGCCACAGTCCATAGTTGTGAGTCAAAAAGCAATGTTATATTTTTGTGAAATTACCACTCCACCAAGGTTTTTAGCTTATTGGAGGCGAACCTTTTTATTTTTTTTATATTTACATTAGGATAGTTCTTAGCATAGCTTCCTGCCCTAGACAGATATGCTTAAGTTCTTTGACAAGACCATTTACATAAATGTACTAAAATCAAAGGTAGTTTTGAAAGCTATTTTACAGGTTGGCAGAGAGTGAAAAGAATTAGGTAAAATGGATAATAGAAATAAATAAATGCATAATAAATAACAGGAAATAAAAACCAAACATTTAACAAACAATAACATATAGCAGAATGTGAGCTAATAAGAAATGTAACTGCATTGGTTTGTGGCAATAACAAGTTTTTAAAGATAAAATTAATTAGCATTTAAAATTCTGTGATAATTCATGTTGTGACTATGATATTCTTGGTTAGAGCTGTTGATCAGAGAAGCCAGTGTGAGAATGTCTCTGATATTTGGCCACTCAGTGTCAAGGAGGAAAGAGAACAGAACCCATATTTCAATTTACTGCATAAACAAAATAATTTTTAGTATGTATCCCTCAAGATGACTTTTCTTGTCATCGTGTCTAAACAATGCAGTACAAAAGCTACATAGGTGCATGCAGAGTGTACTGGACATGCCACACGGAATCTAGGGAGGATGCAAACAGTAGATTTCAGCAAATATTAAACCATTTTATATGTGAATTTGAGCATCCTTAAGTTTTAATATCTGCAGGTCTTTGGAACCAAATCTTCTGCCCCTGTACCAAAGGACAACTCTAGCATGACCGCTCTGAGCCTGTATGAATATGCTGCATACTTCATAGCACACATTAACAACTGTGGAGGTTGGACAAGATGTCCTCCACAGTCTAGGGCATTTTAATACTTGGTCTCCAGTCAGTGACCTTCTTTGAGTAGTTTATGAGGTATGACTTTTCTTAAGGAAGTATATCATTGAGGCCAGGCTCTGAGGTTTCAAAGCCTCACACCGTCCTCTTTCTGTCTCCTTTTTCATGAGCTCTCAGCATGCTGCTCTGGCTGCTGCCTCCCAGACATGATAGACACCTATTTATCTGAACCCATAAGCCCAAACAAACCCTTCCTTCAACAACTTGTCTTGGTCATGGTACTCCCATTGCAGCAACAGGAAAGTAACTCAGACAACAATAGGAAAGTAACTAAGATAATAAAAATATTTTATAACATTTGACATAGAGGGATGTGTAGCAGTTTAACCTTCTTTCTCACTTCACCATAATGGTACAAATGTGGTACATATTCAATGGAAAGTGTGCCCTGACATTGAATGTAGATTGTTTCCCTGGCTGACTCTATGAGACCCAATTCTCTGTTGGGCTGCTAGGGTGCAGCCTGGACCTGTGAGTCAAGCTCAGAATCACACACAGGAGCAGTTCCAATTGCATATGAATTGTGCACTGGAAAGTCAGAAAAGCTTAGGATGGGTTTGTCCAGTCGAAGGTCAAAGAGGGTCTGACTGAGTATATACATTCCATGGCCCTGTTTCTTAGACTGTGCATCATGAACCATACATATGTTATATAACTGAATTGTGTGTGGGGGGCCCATAAAATTTGGTAATAATATGCTCACTTCAGCAGCACATATACTAAAATTGGAACTATACAGAAAAGATTAGCATGACCCCCGTGCAAGGATGATATACAAATTTGTGAAGCGTTTCATGTTTTTATTGGACCAGAAAAGAAATTCTTCCTGCCACATAATAGTTGAAACCCCAAATATACAAAACAAAGAAAAAATATTAAAAGCTGTAAGAGAAAAAGGCCAAGTAACATATAATGGTAGATCCATCAGAATTACACTTGACTTTTCCTCAGAAACTTTAAAAGCCAGAAGTACATGGTCTGAGGTGCTATAAGCCCTAAGAGGCCACAGGTGCCAGCCCAGATTACTGTACCCAGAAAAACTTTCAATTACCATAGATGGAGAAAACAAGATATTCCACGACAAAACCAAATTCAAACAATATCTACCCATAAATCCAGCTCTACAGAAGATCCTAGAAGGAAAATTCCAACTGAGAGAAGGTAACTACAGCCAAGAAAACAAGGAAACAAATAACTCTACTGCAGCTAAGCCAACAGAATCACACAAATGCACTACCACCACCTATATAAAAATAGCAGGAAATAACAAACTAGGATCATTAATATCCCTCAACATCAATGGACTCAATTCACCAATAAGAAGACACAGGCTTAACAGTTCCTCATCAAACCACAAGGACATATTCTCATCTATGTTCACAGTAGCCTTATTTGTAATAGCTAGAAACTGGAAACAATCCAGATGTCCCTCAACTGATGAATGGATAAAATTATTGTGGTACATTTACACAATGGAATACTACTCAGCTATCAGAAACAAGAAAATAATGCAAATTGCAGCTAAATGGATGGAGCTAGAAAAGCTTATCCTGAGTGAGCTCATCCAGACTCAGAAAGATGCACATGTCACCCACTTACTTATAATTGGATTTTAGGCATATAGTACAGGATAACTATCCTACAACCAACACACCAAAAGGATCAGGAACATAGACTTTGTTACCTATCAATGGGACAATTTGCCCTAGGGGTGCTACCATATAGGCCCCCAGTGCAAGAGGAAGCTCTTAGCCCTCATATGACTGTTGAACTGAGAGGGGCTGATATGTAGGGAGACATCACATCAGAGGAGTGGGATGGGTGGGAGAGGGAGGAGAGGGTGAGAGGGTGGAACTGGGAGGGGTGAAAAGAGGACACTATGATGGAGATGTAACTTGATGTAATAAATATACATTATAATAATAAAAAAGACATAGGCTTACAGAATAGATCCATAAACAAGACCCATCATTTTGCTGTATACAAAAAATGCACCTCACCAGAAAAGATAGTCTCTACCTCAGAGTAAAGGGCTGGGCAAAGGTTTCCCAAGAAAATGGTCCCAGGAAGCAAGCTGGAGTAGCTAACTTAATATCCAATAAAATAGACTTTCAACCTAAATTAATCAAAAAAGATATGGAAGGACACTACATACTTGTCAAAGAAAAAATTCATCAAGATGACATCTCAATACTGAATATCTATGCCCCAACCACAAGGGCACCTACATTTGTAAAAGAAACACTACTAAACCAATGTGTTAAACCACACATTGATCCCCACACACTAATAGTGGGAGACTTCCAACACCCCACTCACACCAATGGACAGTTCATTGAGACAGAAGCCAAACAGAGAAATAATGAGACTAACAGAGGTCATGAACCAAATGGACCTAACAGATATCTACAGAACGTTTCACCCAAATTCAAAAGAATATACTTTCTTCTCAGCACCTCATGGAACCTTCTCCAAAATTCACCATATATACAGTTACAAAGAAAGCCTTAACAGATACAGGAAAATTTAAATAACTCCTTGTATTTTATCGGACCATCATGGATTAAAGCTGGAATTCAACAACAACAGAAATACTGAAATGCCTACATATTCATGAAGATGAAAAAACCCTCTACTTGATGACTATTGGGTCAGGGAAGAAATAAAGAAAGACATCAAAGACTTCCTAAAACTCAATGAAAATGAAGACAGAGCATACCCAAACCTATGGGACACAATGAAAGCAGTGCTATGTGGAAAGTTCATAGCACTAAGTGCCTTCAAAAAGAAAATTGTGACAGCTCATATTAACAACTTAACAGCTGAACTGGAAGAGCTAGGAAAAAAAGAAGCAAACACTCCCATGAGGAGATGGCAGGAAATCATCAAATTTAGGGCTGAAATCAACAACTTAGAAACAAAAAGAACAATACAAAGAACTGATGAAACCAAGAGTTGGTTCTTTGAGAAAATCAACAAAATAGACAAACCCTTAGCCAAACTATCTAAAAGGCAGAGGGAAAATACCCAAATCAACAAAATCAGAAATAAAAAGGGAGAAATAACAACAGACATCGAGGGAATCCAAAGAATCTTTAGGCCTTAGTTCAAAACCCTGCATTTCACAAAATTTGTAAACCTAAGTGAAATGGACAACTTTCTTGATAGATTCCACCTACCAAAGCTGAATCAAGATCAGATTAACAAATTAAACATTCCTATAACCCCCAAGGAAACAGGAACAGGCATTAAAAGTCTCCCAACCAAAAAAAAAGTCCAGGGCCAGATGGTTTCAGCACAGAAATCTACCAGACCTTCAAAGATGAGCTAACACCAATACTCTGCAAAGTCTTCCATAAAATAGAAACAGAAGGAACACTGCCAAACTCATTCTATGAGGCCACAGTTACCCTGATACCTAAACCACACAAAGACTCAACAAAGAAAGATAATTTCAGACCAATTTCCCTCATGAAGTTAGATGCTAAAATACTCAACAAAATACTTGCAAACTGAATCCAAGAACACATCAAAAGTATCATACACCATGATCAAGTAGGCTTCATCCCAGAAATGCAGGGCTGGTTCAACATATGAAAATCCATCAACATAATCCACCTATAAACAAACTGAAAGAAAAAACCCACATGATCATCTCGCTAGATGGTGAAAAAGCATTTGACAAAATCCAACACCCCTTCATGTTGAAAGTCTTATAGAGAACTGGCATACAAGGACCATACCTAGAAATAAAAAAGGCTATATACAACAAACCAGTAGCCAACATCAAATTAAATGGAGAGAAACTTGAAGCATTTCCTCTAAACTCAGGGACAAGACAAGGATGTCCACTTTTGCCATATTTCCTCAACATGGCACTTGAAGTTCTTGCTAGAGCAATAAGACAGCTAAAAGAGATCAAGGGGATACAAACTGGAAATGAAGAAGTCAAGTTATCCCTATTTGCAGATGATATGATAGTATACATAAGCAACCCCAAAAATTCCACCAGAGAACTCTTAAAGCTGATAAACACCTTTATCAGGTGGCTGGATACAAAATTAATTAAAAAAATCAGAAGCCCCTTTTTATACAACAAATAAATGGGCTGAAAAAGAAATTAAGGAAACAACACCCTTCACAATAGCCACAAACAATATAAAAGACTTGGGAGTAACTCTAACCAAGCAAGTGAAAGACCTGTATGACAAGAACTTCAATTCCTTGAAGAAAGAAATTGAAGAAGCCATCAGAAGATGGAAAGATCTCCCATGTTTGTGGATATGTAGGATCAACATAATAAAAATGGCCATCCTACCAAAAGCAATATACAGATTCAATGCAATTCCCATCAAAATACCAACACAATTCTTTACAGACCTCGAAAGAACTCTCCACTTCATATGGAAAAACAAAAAACCCAGAATAGCTAAATCAATCCTGTACAATAAAACAACATCTGGAGGTATCACTATCCTTGATTTCAAGCTATACTACAGAGCAATAGTAATAAAGACAGGATGGTACTGGTATAGAAACAGACAAGTTGATCAATGGAATCAAATTGAAAAACCAGAAATGAACCCACACACCTATGGTCACTTAATTTTTGACAAAGAAGCCAAAACCATATAATGGAAAAAGGACAGCATCTTCAACAAATGGTGCTGGTCTAAAATGGTTGTGAGGCACTTGAAGAAATGCTCAGCAACATTAATCATCAGAGAAGTGCAACTCAAAATGACTCTGAGATTCTATCTCACACCTGTCAGAATAGCTAAGATCAAAAATTCAAAAGACAGCATATGCTTGCTAGGCTGCAGAGAAAAGGGAACACTCCCACATTGCTGGTGGGAGTACAAACTTGTACAACCACTATGAAAGTCAGTCTGGTGATATCTTAGAAAACTTGAAATAGCTCTACCTCAAGACCCAGCTATACCACTCCTGCACATATATACAAAAGATTTCTCACCAACTCACAGGGATATCTCCTCAACTCTGTTCATAGCAGCTTTATTTGTAATAGTTAGAAACTGGAAACAACCCAGATATCCTTCAACTGAAGAATGAATTAAAAAAAAAAAACAAAACCGTGGTACATTTATATAATGGAATACTACTTAGCTATCAGAAACAAGGAAATCATGCAATTTGCAACCAAATGGATGGAACCAGAAAAGCTCATCATGAGTGAGCTAACTCAGACTCAGAAATATACACATGGCATATATTCACTTATAACTGTATTTTAGCCATCCTAAAATCAATAGGATAACCATCCTAAAATCAATAGACCCAAAAGAGCAGAAACAGGGACTTGGTTACCTGTCAGTGGGACACCCCACCCTAGTGGAATTGTCATGTATGCCTCCTGTGCAAGAGGAAGCTCTTAGACCTCATGTGGCTAACGAACTAAGGGGGACTGATACACTGAGACACCCCACACGGGAGGGATGGGATGGGTAGGAGAGGGGGTAGAGGGTGGGAGGGAGGGGCTGGGAGGGGGTGGCAGGAGGGGTGGCAATGGAGACATAACAAAGTAATAAATAAACTTAAAAAAATTGGTAATAGCAAAATGTTTCTGAATGCACCATTGCCCAAAACTGATTCACAATCAACTTGCAATTAATTTGAGGTGTTCAGGCAGTGTGACCCCTGTGTCACCATTTGACTTCACCATTGCCTTAGTTCTAAGCATACATGAGTACTTTTCATTGTTCATGCAATTGCACCATTCAATGCCAGCGCTGAAACACACAGGGTCAGGTTCCAGACTGTATATGCCATGAACTGTAGTGGCTTACTGTATAGATTTCTACTATCATAGAAATATTATGATTCAATTATGAAAGAGACTAATAGTAGCCTCATACCGTTATTCTTAGTATGTAAATGCCAAATCAGTATAGCTTTAGAATGTACTCTTAGGTAGTTTTTTAAAAAAAGAATTATTTTAATTTACACATGAGTCTGTGTGTCTGTGCACCAAATGCGTATGGGTGCTGGAGGAGACCAGAGGTGGAACTCGAATCCTCTGGAGCTGGAGTGTTTGACCTCAGTTTTGGGAGCTAAATATGGGTCCTCTACAAGAGCAGAAAGCTCCCTTAAGCACTGAGTCCTCTCTCCAGCACCAGAATGTGTGATTTTAAAAATGACTAAGTTGTTATCTTGAATTTTACTCAAAAAGTTATCTAGTGAATTTTTGTTTGTGGTTAAGAGAGAAGTACCTGTCATTTCTGCCATTTTATACCCATTTGCATAAAATGGTGTTCTCATCATTGATGGTTATAAAAATTCAGTGACTGATCATCTGCTGGTCAGCAAGTCCCTTTACAAATGACGTTGGTCCCTTATGGTATTTGTGACACAGGTTTTCAGATGGAGATGCTGAAGTCACAGTGATAAGTGGCTTGCTCAAGGAATCCCAGTCGAGTTCCCAAACTATCATCTCCTAGGTGATGACGATTTCTTTCTGGAAACTCACATCCTTCCTCATAAGTTTGGCCAATGACAAGCTAAGCTATTTCTTTCCCTTTCATTTGTAATGGGACCAGAAAGTTTCATTCTTACTGATAGGGAAATAAGTGGGAATGACACTTACCTGCTTGAGTTTGTGTAGAGCAGTTTAGAGTGCCGAGGCTTGGCCACAGATGCAATATCTCCACAGGGGTTGTCCACATCATCAGCGTTTGTACTCTGCACATGACCACTGTTACAGGGGAGAGTAAAGTTGTAGGAAACTTAGATTAGTTGAGCAAGGCAAATAAGAGATGTTTTATTTGTCAGACAGATCAAAAGCCCAAATAGGAAAAAATATGACGGCAGATGACAATTGGAATGAAAACCAAGGTTCAAGGCCAGCCTGGTCTACAAAGTGAGTCCAGGACAGCCAGAGCTGTTAGACAGAGAAACCCTGTCTCAAAAAACCAAAAAAAAAAAAAAAAAAGCCTGGTTTAAGCCGCGCGGTGGTAGCAAAATGTGAGGCCTCTGTTCTGGGAATGGAAGCTTGAGCAGGGATGACAGTTGCAGCTATTCAGCATCCGGGCTTCTGCAGCCACAAGACACAGGGTGGAAGTCAGGGCAAGGGGGAGGGGTGTTGATATCTGCTGGAGACAGTAAGGCAACCCCATGGCATTGGGAGTCTAGGCCCGGTCACAGTGCTAAGCTGTGAGAGAATGTTGGAAGGCTGACTACATCAGCAGGTCAAGTTGCAAGGGTTTCTGGGACCATGGTTAAAACACCAATCAGCTTCATTGGTGAGCAGTAAGGAGAAGGAAGCCCGGATTAAAATCTAGGCCCTTCCTCCATGTCCTCTCATCTTCTTCATTTCAAGGTGATCCTTCAAACTAAGAACAAAAAGGGGAGAAGATGGCTGAGGATTAACAACGCACTTCTGCCATCCACAAAGCCAGAGTTACTGAAGGGAAGGACAGGATCTTCCTTCCCGCTATTCAGTGTTAATGAGCACATTTTTTACCAATTACATGTCATTTCTGACCGACAATGTGAGTGGCAACAAAGATATTTTCTTTCATAAAACATCCTCCCGAGGAAAACGGAAAATGCATCACTCCTCATTTTATAATTTAATCAAAGTCTCTAATAAAGGTTTGATTAAACTTCCAGTACCAAACAAGCACGGTGCAGAACACCGGAGGATGTAAGAGTGGGCTGAAAGCACAGTGAAAGGAACTTCTTCGTCTTAAGTACAGTTTATTTTAAAGTAATGAGAAATGTCACTTACGTATAGAGAGGAATGTATTTACTCCTAGAACTTGGACTCACACTTAGAAAAAGAAAAAAGAAAGGGCAATTGAGTTACGGATATTTTAAATAATTATCAAATTACTATAGCAATTCTCAAATAGAAAGGTCTTCAGAGATACAGAGATTAACCTCTAAAATTTTGTTTCAGAAACAGTGGAGTGGTTTTAGAGAGTTCCTTTACTTTTTAATACTTTAGAATGCCTATCTGTCCATCCCTTGCTGAGGGGAATCTTGGGTGTTTTTAGGTGTTAGAGACTGTGAGTAAAACTGTTATGAGCATCTAAATAAAGGTTGATGTGTAAGAACCTGGGGACAAACTTCCAAGGCTCCAAGGTGAATGGCATCCTGGCGGGTCCAGAGGAGTGGCATTAACAAGAGACAAAGCTCTCGATCTGTTTCATTTGTCACCCAAACCCCCTAAAAATGCAGCAAATCCATAAAAGCCTTCATAAAAAGATGCACGTAACGTGTTGTCATCAACATCCATGCAGTTCGTTAGCACTCATACATGAATGGTTATTATCAATCTGAGTTTAGTTAAACCCACAATTCCAGCGTTTGGAGGCTGAATCGGGGATTATGAGTTGGAAGTTGGCTGCTCCAGAAACAAAGCAGAACAAAATAAACCCAATCATATATTTTATTTCTGGAAGTACTCCAGTGGTATCACCAACAGTTCTAGCTTGGAGTGTGTAGATGTGAAGGCTATTTATTTATTTATTTTTTTAGTGTTCCAATCTTATACAAATTGCCCTTCAATTTGTATACTAAAATCTATGTTGTGGTGTTATTACACATTTGAGAAGAAATTTTAATCATAATTCTAAAGTCTTGAATATTATGTTTAGATATGGTTTAATACATTGTACTTTTAAATTGTATTGAAAATGTTTAAATTTAAACATAATTACATAATTTTCCCCAATTCATTTCCTCCTTCCAAGCCCTCCCAGGTTATCTCTCCTGCTGTCTCTTGAAATCATGACTTCTTTTTATTTGCTATTATTACTCTCCCCCTCTTTCCTAAATCTATAAATACAATCTGCTGAGCTTGTTGAGTGCTACTTTTATGTATATGAGTCTAGGGCAGACCACATCACTTGGTATTGGATAACCAGCCAGGGGATTCATCCCTTAGGTAGACTATTTCTTCCATTTTCTTTCACAAGACTTGGTATTTTTCTCAGTAACAGGAACAGTATGTACAGTGGTCACTTTGTGAAGTTGTGCACTCTCCTCTGCTGAGCCTTCTGATTCACACTGTCCTGCCTAGCTGGCCACAGTGTTGAAAAGTACAGTTTCATGACATTGCCTCTTATGGCTTCTAGTCGCTAAGGTTGCTTGTGACTCACCACACATCAGACCACACAACCATCCATTTGACTACTGAGTAAGCTACTCATGCAAATGAACTAGAGCTTATTAGGTATGGTGATGGACAGGATCCCTGGCTTACACCCTAAAACAGTGTGAGCATCAAGTGGTTTAAAGAGATGCATGGGAAATCAAAAATTAACATATTTTATAGGAATAAAGGATAGGAAGAGGATATCTTTATTGTCACAGAGAAGGGAAGAATTTATATTAAAACCCACAGAATAATAAAGTCTTGAGGGAAAATATTGATGAATTGAGCTGCATTAGAAGTTAAGATTTCAGTTCTGCAAAAATAATTTTAATATGGAAGTATTGGGTGAGACAGAGACATTTCCATGTATGATGTTAATAAAGAAAATTTTCTATGTTTGTTATATTCATTCATTCATTTATTCAGTGTGTATATTTGTGTGTATGTGTGCGTGCATGTGTGTGAGTGTGTGTGTGTGTGTTGGGGCGCTATACATGCTTTGGCATATTTGTAAAGGCTAAAAGGCAGCTTTTGGGAGTTAGGTCTTTACTTCCATCTTGTGGATTGTAGGAAACATGTATTCATGCAATCAGATTTGGTGCAAGTGACTTTTTTACCCAATAAGCCATTTTCCAGCCTTCAGTAAAGGATTTCTATCCAGATTGGTAAATGTAAACATTTTTGCACTAAATAGAAAGCAGACAAGACAACAGTAAGACAGACAAAATATATGAAAGGGCAAGGTGCAGATATGAAAATATAAGTGCCAGATAAATTTACAAAAGTTATTATTAATTATGTATATATAATCTGCAATTTTAATAAAATGTAACTTCATATCTATAATAATAAAAATCATTTTTAATTGAGAAAATTCTAAACATTGTCCCCAATGCATTGTAATGCGAGCTTAAGCACTACTGGTGGGAGATTTCATTGGTTTGACTCATTTGAAAAAAAACTATGAAAATATCTAGAAGATAAGGAGGATATCCCCTTTGACCCAGAAAATATAGTCATAAATTGGTATGCATCAAATCCAGAAATATTTTTACAGTTGGGTTTGTCAAAGTACATGGATGTTGTTTTAAGTGAAATTAAATCAGAAACAAATTATATGGATGGGTGAATGAACTGTGCTATAATTGCTCAATAGAATTCTCTGCTACAGGCAAAATGAATACCCAGAATCTTATGAGCACAAAGCTGGATGGTAAGTGGCATAAACACAGGTGAGATACCATATATATATATATATATATATGTATAATTCCCCGAAGGGGTGCACTGTTCCTGGAAGTACTGCAATACCAGGTTGATGTGTGGAGTGGATGGAGCAAGCTCCTATTCCAACTCCTAGCTCCAAAAATCCATTTAATATATTGTCCTCAGATAGAGGACATATCAAATATTAAACTGATAAGAACAGATACTACACTTGATCTTAGCCAAAAGGCTGAGAAGGGATATATTGAGTTTCTAAAGGAAATCTAATACTGTATGGTGGTTAATAATAGTAGCCTTTAAAAGGTTAAAAGAATACACAGAAATGTGGAACATTAAATCCATAATAATGTTCCTGAAAGAGGGTATGGGTGCTGATAAAGAGGCTCAGGAATTTCCTCTGTGTTGCAATATTTTTCTCAATAGAAGGAGGAGATACACAGGATATGTCATATTTTTGTCTCTATATCTTTAATCTGAAACATTCAGAGTGAATTAAATAAGAGAGACCAAAACCAGTGTTGTATCATATATTAAAAAGTGAATTTTTAAAAACAAAACTACCTCATATTTTATACTCAAGGTACAGAACATTAATAATAAAGCCATCACTTTAAGCATGAATACAACATAAATACACGATATGAAAGTTGATGGAATGCCATTTAGAATCCCTTTTATATGAAGTCCATGGATACCACCGCATTGTAACTGTCTATACCAAATTGTTTATACAGTACACCTAATTTTAAAACTTACATTTAATAGTGTGAGTTTTGAGGGTAAGGAGAGGCCAGGTATTGTAGAGCAACTAAAATGGGATTTGGATTTTCTTCTCAGCCCCATGACTGTTGGATGGAGGTTTTGGGACACTCTTCATGTGAAGTCAGGCCCTTCTCCTGCCCTCAGTGAGAGCATTAGGGTTTTAGTGACGAGTGTAAAGATATTAATGACAACATTAGGAAATCAAACTTACAAACTGACTGGTTTGGTTGGCGCTGAGAACAATCTTGTCTGAAATCTGTCCCAGAGTCCTCCGACCATCTAGAGCATTATTGAAATAAGCAAAAACTATTTAATAATCTTATTATAATTTCACAGATTCAAACTTTGGTGTCTTTAGCAGGCTCTTCATATCATAGCTGAGCCTAAACCCTGGGAAAGTCATTTCCAGGCATCCTGGCAACTCTGGATGGGTTGGGGCTTTGCCTCCTGAGTGCGTGGGTCTTGGCTCTTTGCTCAAATTTCTACTCCTCCCTGTTTTCTCCAAGATGGAATATGATCAGTGTTCACCTTCTCCAAGTGACATGGTTTCTCCATGTGAATGGTTTAACTTCAGTTTCATGACAGTTACTTCCCCTCTGAGACCCATTACAGCTTTGCACAGAGCTTGAATTAGGAAAAACATTTTACCTTGGGAAGACTTTATATATTCAAATAAGTTAATACAGAGAAAATATAATGAAATTACCAATATTTATGAGACATAAAATTCCTTTGAATTGAAAGATCTTTTAAAATAAATGAAATCTATACAATTTTTGCCCTTTAACTGATTTTTACTTCTACTTAACAATCTGATGTTTGAGTGTTTATATGAAAGCTATATATTTTTTCCTCTCATTATTTCTTTTTCTATGAAAATTGAGGGAATTTTATAGGGGAATATGGGCTTCTTAATTGGGGACTCAGGAACTCCTTTGGTCATAATTGGTTTCCCTCTTTATATTGTGGATTTTATATCCTCAAAAACTTCATTATGAGAAATCATTCAACAGCTGATGCAGACTTACACAGTGAGCTTTGGAGTCGAGCACAAGGTGACAAGGAAACAAGAGGTGCAATGCAAGCATGAAGTAGGGTCTCTGAGGCAGTACTGGGAGGGTAAAAGTCAGGATTTCACGAATGTTTGGGGCTCATCTTGGCACAGAGTTGTTAAAGTGATGGGACATTGCGGGACTCTGCAGGGAATATGGTAGAATTGGGTACTGAGAGTTCACTAGAAAGGGAAAGAAAAATAGGACAAATTACAGAGTACTGGAGATGTGTCTTGCCAAATGGCTTGGATTCCATGTCCTGAAAGAGATGGATGTAGTCAGAGTAGTAACACAGATCTGTACTCTAGAGAAAGTGCTCCAGCTACAGTAGGGATTTGGGACCAATAGTTGACATGACAAATTGTTTTTTTAACATTCAGAGACAGAATCAATGACTATCTCTCTGAGAGCTCTGTGTGTTATGTTGTATCACATAACTGGCAACATTAGAGAGTAGTCTACAACTTATGGAACTTCCTATTCTGCTTAAAGAATGGACGAGTACGTTCTAGATCCTATTTCAATAACTATGCTCAGCATAGATTATCTAAAAGAATGACATCTTTGTGTCTCCTTCATTATTTAACATTCTTCTGTGATTTTCAAAATTGATAGTCACCACAAATGGCTTTGAGGGAGAAGCCATTAAATAGTAAACACTTGGCAGGATGGACAATGAGGAAATGTTTATAGTTACCCATGACTATCGGGAATGTATGCTAAGCCATATAACTCTTATAATTGTGGCCTATTTATTTCTGTTGTTTTGTATTGTATTTATAGTTATAAGAAAAAGAACCATTTTTTTGGACTGAAAGGGAGAGCTATTGGGGGGAAAAAAGAAATACCTTAAACTAAAAAAATGGTTCTTTTTCTTAAAAGTATAAAGGATGGGGGGGCTGAGGGGGAGGAGGGTGGAAGGGTGGGACTGGAGGGGGGAGTAGGGAGGGGATTGTGATTGAGATGTAACTTGAAGAAATAAAAAATAAATTATTAAAAAAAGAATATACCACAGAATTTCATGGAGTAAATAAAATAAGGAAAGGCAGAGGAGTCTATGGGGCATGGTGGGTGTTTATCGACTTGACTATGGGGATACTTCCAGGCCTGCATGGGTCCCAGCTTGTCAAATGGTACACACAATAAATAGGTGTTTTTGTGTGTGTCAATTCTATTTTAATAAAGCTTTACATTAAAAAAAGATTATATTACTTTCAATTTAATATGTAATTTGTAACAATGAAACATCAGTGTGGCTTGAGTTTGAGTTAATTTGCAGTCATGGCAAGAAGCAGGCACCATGATCAGGGTGCTCACTGACCTGTGTTATGGATGGCAGTCTTTCATATCTTCTCAGAGTAAAACACTGTGAGATGAGGTCAGTAGCTTTTTCCAGTGTTGTTTCTTCTGGATCAGGTTTTGGTGGTAGCATCTTGTCCCAGGGAACAGTTTCATAAGCTCTGGGGTATTAAGACATAAGGAAATATTTAATAAAAATATACAAAGCACACATTCACAGCAGGGTAGGAAGATTATACAATTTATAAATAAGTTATGTCTTTGAAAATTGATTTTGGAAGCTAGGGGATCAGGCAGGCCATCTTCATTCTCCCTCCTGTCCTCCAGTTCCAATCACCCGGGGTTATCCTCAGCTTTGTAACAGATTGCTACAAAGTGTGGCTGTGGTTTCTACTTCCTCTCTATTCCCATTCCTAGGACACCAAGCAGATCCTGGTGGCTGACCCAACTTTCCTTCTTCCTGTAGATTCTCTCACCTGCTTCCCCTTTCTAGCCCATTCCTATTTCATCCTATCAGGTCCTAATACTTAGAAATATAGTCTAACTGGTACCCCAGTGGCCACTCATTGCAGGCTCTCAGAAGCTTCCCTTACCAGAAAACCTATGGCCACCACACTCTCCTAAGATCCAGAGAGAGGAACACAAATAAAATGAATGAAACACCAACCCAACAAAGACAAGGCCACATATCAGACCGAGGATTATAATCATCCCAAACCCAAGTGCCTAGATGCCAATGTAAAAACACAATAATAGCTTAGATAATTTGTCTCCAATAAAAGCAAGCAAGACACAGTAGGTGCTGAGAGATGCAATATAGCTGAAGCAGAAGACAAGAACTTCAAAATAGCTATTATGAATATGTTTAAGGTCCTTAAAGAAGATATGAATACATCTATTAGTGAAATCTATGGAAACATCAACAATGTAATGCGATCAGTAAAACAGTTCAGAACATGAAAGTGGAAATGGACTCACTAAGGAAAACTCAAACTGAGGTAAAACTGGAAATGAAAAATCCAGGAACTCAAAATGGAAACTCAGAGAGAAGCTTTACCAAGAGATTCCAAGAAAGGGAGGATAGTTTCAGATATTGAAGACAAGATAGAAGGAATGATACTCTACTCAAAGAAAATGCTAATTTAAAAAGATCAAGGCACAAAATTTCCAGGAAATCTGGGACACCATGAAAAGACAAAATTTATGAGTAATGGGAATAGTGGAAAAAGAAGAAACTCAGGGCAAGTGCATAGAAATATTTTTAACAAAATCATTGAAGAAAATTTCACTAACATAAGAAGGAGATGCTATCAAGGTACAAGAAGTATACCAACACCAAATAGATTGAACCAGAAAAGAAATTCCACATGGAATCAAAACACTAAATGTACAGAACATAGAAAGAATATTAAAAGCTGCTAGGGAAAGATCAAATAACATATAAAGACAGACCTATTATATTAACCCCAGAATTCTTAATGGACACTCTAAAAACCAGAAGGGCCTGGACAGATGTGCTAGACTCTAAGAGACCACAGATGCCAGCCCAGACTACTATACTTAGCAAAACTTTCAGTCACCACAGATGGAGAAAGACATTCCACAATAAATCCAAATTTAAACAGTATCTATCTACAAAGGTAGATAGAAAGGAGAAAGGTAAAAATCAACCCAACTACAAATCCTGACCTGCCTGCAATATGTGCTAGTACAATAGTGGCACCAGGCTTATGAGAGTAACCAACCAATATCTTATATTGAATGTGAGGCCCACTCTGTGAGATGGAACCCACCTCTGACACTGCGTGGGTGACCACTAGCTTGAGACTAGATAGGACAGGGACCTAGGAGAAAATCAAATGCTACTGTTCTGCTAAATAAATAGAACAATAAAATGACTCCTAATGACATTCTGTTATATTTATAGATTAGTATCTTGCTCAACCATCATCAGAGAAGCTTGTTTGTGCAGTAGATGGGAACAAATGCATAGAGTCACAGCTGGACAATGTGCAGAGAGTGAGAAACCTTGAAACACTCAGTCCTAAGCCCCATCAAATTATTTTCATTAGGGCTCATGCAACCCTGGAGGAGAAGAAGGAGAAAGATTGTAAAGGCCAGAGGAAGATGGAGGACATCAAGGAAACCTGCTAATGACTGAGACTGCTCTCCATATCTCTTAGCTATCCCTTTCTTTGATTCATGGACTAATCATCTTCAAGAATGGTTCCGTTTGTTTTCTCATCATGTTTTTCCTTATTGTCTGTTTCTCTTTAAAATAAGAGCTCCCTGAGCAGAATAAACTTGGTCTGTTTATTCACAGATGCACCTCTCAGCCTAGGACATACGTATGTTGATGTGAGGCAGGATATAAGATCCCTTCATTCCAGAGTCTGATTGAAAAACAAAACCCCTTATCAGCTGACATGCAAGAATTCAGCACAATTAACATTTGCTATAAAGGCTGCTTACACAAAATTGGCCTTCCTTTTTAATATAAATAATTTCTGTTCCAATAACAATAAACTGGGCTTAAGACTTGCATGCATAGGATTTTGTAGGACCTCATTCCTTTCCCCAAAATATCGCCTGATAATCTCAAACAAGACTCTGCAGTAAAAGCTATCCTACCTTCCTGCAGCCCATGGGTTTTATCAGCTGTAATCCCGCCAGGTACTCCTGAGGAACCACGCTATAATCCCATTTACACGCCTTAGGAACCCTTTAAAGATAATGACATCAACCCCCACGGAAATCATTGACTGCTGGAGAACAATGAGCTTCTAGTCTCCTTTGAGGAGTGAGGTCTTCCTTTTAGTTATTCTCTTAAAGAAGATGACATCCACACAGCCAGGTTCTTCTGAAAGCATCTTTCTCTTAGACCTTGTACTTAAAGCCTATATAAATGATATTTTTATTAAGCCCCAACTCTGTTTCAAAAACCGGCTAGTTCTGAAAATTTTTCCTCTATGTCATGAGCCAAGGTTTTCCTTAAGTCATGATAACTAAGTCTAGAAGAACTTGGGCTGCTCAGCATGGCAGTGGGGAGCTTGGCCTTCCGTTTCTGCCCACAAAGTGATGACAGATTGATTCCATGAATTGTTTTCCTTTAAGCTTTCTCCAATATTGTTCTCCATGACATTGTGATTCTTTTCTCTTCCTTTTTCTTTCATCCCTTCATTTGCCCTTTCTGAATTTTGGTTGTATTGACATAGTTTCTTACTCCTCTCTCCTCTCGCCTCCCCTTCCCACCCTGTTGCCTCCTCTCTTTGCTCTTCCCTTTCTCTTCCCTTCCCTCCTCCCCTCTCCTTCTCTCTTTCCCTTTCCGTTCCCCTCTCCTCCCCTCCCTCCTCTCCTTTCCTCCTATTCCTATTCCTCTCCCCTCTCTCTTTCTGAGATAGGGTCTTATTCTGCAGTTAGTCTAGGTTTATCTGGAACTCATGATAATCCTCTAATCCAGGCCTCTGAGTGCATGGATTACAGGTGTGAACGTATGTATTCTTCAAGCCCTGATGTGTTTGTTATTTAGTCAACATAAATGACTTAGTTCCTTTGCCTGATGTTCTTTTAATTATTCATATGATCAGATCATTACTGATTTGAGCACCATTAAAAATTAAGAGATATACTTTAAATTTTTTCATTGTGAGAAAAGCTTACTTCTGTGTTGAGGATTTGTAAAATGACTCCTTTATATTATATTTCTTGTCTTGCTCCACAAGTGGTTCACTATCAGCCTACAAGATAGGAACAAGAAGTTAAGATAGACCAAGAATGATAGAATTGCTGTATTTTTTTATACAGTATGCTTTTGAAATTCCTTATTCTTCAAGATGTACATGATGACTTGAACTATGTGTATGTATACATGGTTTAATGATTAACAAACTCAAATTCCTTAACACATTCATCCCTACCCATATCATTTGAGTATCCTTAAACTCTGCCTTCTTAAAATCCCAGCAAACAACACAGAATTGTTAGCTGTAGTCAGCATGATATGCATCCTGTCTCTATAACATACACATCCTGTTTGTTTCTTTACATTGTATCTTCTTATCAACGTCTCCACATTTTTCCATACCACCCCATGCCTATTCTATTTCTTTTATGGATTTCTTAGATTCTGTACATACATAAGAAATACAAATATTTCTGTTTATGTTCCTGTTTTGTCTTAACATAAGGTTCTATGTCATTGTAAATAGAAGATCTACATTTTATGACTGAAACATATTCCAGTATGCATATATATCCAATTTTCTTTAACCATTCATCTGTAGATGGACACTCAGGTAATCAGTCACACTTTATAAATTTTTTTCTTCACCTAGGCAGGTGGCATGTGCCTGTACTCCAGCACTCAGGCCATGAAGATAGTACATTTTGGAAAAAAAGGCCAGCCTCAAACACACAGCAAGTTTGAAGTATCCAGGGTTACATTATATCTGTCTCAAAACAACCAATAAACTTAATTAAAAATTAAAATAATTATCCTGTGTATAAATCATGCATAGAAATAATTGATTTCTAACTTTATATGGTTTAATCTCTCATTTATTTAGCTTGATTTAGTAATTTTCCTAATCTCTTAAGATGGAAACATATCCTTGTTTTGTAATCTAATCACATAAAACTAACTATTTTTCTTAGCAAAATTTTAATTACATTATACTCAAGTGGATCTATCGTGTTTTATATATATATATATATATTCTAAATAATTTCTAATTTCTCTTAAAATTCTTCTTTGACCCACAAATAATCAGGAATATGCTCAGTTTTGAAATATTTTCTGTTTCCCTAAATATCTTTTGGTTGTTGGTTATAAGTGAACTCTGTAGTGTATTGAGAACATTATGTAGAATTACTTTACACTTTACACGAATTTTACAATGTCGTGATGGAATTCATGGCTCTGCAAATTCTAGCCAACTCATCAGCCCCTAAATCACATCTTCCCTATTGTGAATATTTGAAGTGTGCTAAAACTTAGTTAACGTCACATGCAGTCACTGCTACAGCAGGGTTCACACCCTGTGTACTTGAAAACGTGTTCATCATTGGTTGGGTTCCATGTTACAGAAATGCCAGGGACTTGAACAAATCATATCTGCTGTTTACATCTAAATATGGACTCTTTTGCATAGTTGCCAACGAACTATATAGTGGTGTTAAAAATCTAAATGACACAGAAGTTGCCTATAATTCATTTAGAGGTCTGTTAGTTACTGCTACATGTAGCTTAAATATATTCCTTTTTGAACCTTGTGTTTTCTTGACAAATTGACAAAAAGTAAAAATTTTATATGTTGTAACAATTTTTGGTCTTGAAACCTATTTAGTTTGATCCTAATATGTCCACTGTAGTCTTTCTGTACTTTGTTTATGCTGTCAATACTCTTAGCAGATTAACTTTTAGGGTATCTGCATCTTGTATTTACAGTGTATTTCTTACAGATAGTGTAAAGTGTGTCTTGTGTTGCCATCTTTTGGCAACCTCTGTATTTTATTGTAACTATTGACATATTGAGATCAGGTGTGGAATTTTATATCAGTGCTCAGCCCTCTCCCTATGTTTCTAGTTTCCTGTTCTCTGTTTGCTACTTTAAAACAAAATCTAACCAGTAATTCATTTGCTTTTATTTTACTCCCTCATCACACCTTGTAATATTCTGGAGAGTGCACTAATGAATTTTAGGAGCAATGTTATGTATTTTTTTAAATAATAAGGTTGGATTTACATACACTAGAAGGAAAACATCTTTCATTGTTTAATTTCTTACAAGACACATCTACTGGGATTTTTTTTAACTGAAAAACTTCTTTATTTAGCATTTCAACATAGTCAGTACATTTGGGCCCCCAAATATATCCTTGTTCCAAATTTGGAAAAGAGTAATTTACTTTGCAGATGGAATTAAATTGTTCATTAAACTAAGATAGAGTGAGAAAAATTATCCTGGACATCCTTCTGGTGCAATTTAATCACAATTGCCATGAAATTGGTAGACTGAGGCAAAAGACTACATCACAGCCATTCTTTCTGGTGAGAGGATTCACCCCATCCTGCTAGCTTTGAAGATGAAGAGAGATGCCATAAGTCACAGAATGCAGCAGGTTACACAAGCTGGCTAGCATTCAGTGAGTTTTTCCAAACTACAAATGTATGTCTTGTTAAAGTTAATAAAGTTGCAGAAGTCATTTTATCAAAAATTACTACTCCCCCACTTCTTAAAAATTTTGGACTCCAATTAGTGTGTTGGGGGCTTTTTCAAACCATTTTCACAGTGTATAATATTTTCTGTTAATTTTTCATTTCCCCCTTCTTTAAGTATGTTCCCCTAAACTTGGCATTTAAAATAGTTTATAATAATAATAAAAAACTTAAGAAAGTTTAAAATAAACTTAAACATTTATTTTCAAAATGTTAATACTTCCCCTGGACACACTCTTTCTGTTATTAACCCGTAAGTGTCTAAGATTTTGAAGCATTTAGCTATGTCATTTACATTTTTAAAATTCATTCTTTCTCTGTGTTAAGATTTCCAGTCTTTTAATTTTTATGAGAATATTTTCCATTGCATCATGGGTATGGTTAATTTTGACACACTGAGAAGAAAGAGCCTCAATTGAAGAATTGCCTTCATCAGACTGGCCTGTGGGCAAGTCTCTAAGGCATTTTCCTAATTGCTAAATGATGCAGGAGAACACAACTGTAGGTGTTGCTGCATCTGAGCCACTGAGCCTGGGCTGTATAAGAAATGTAGCTGGCTGGGTGTGGTGGCACACACCTTTAATCCAAGCACTTGGGAGGCAAAGACAAGTGGATCTCTGTAAGTTTGAGGCCATCTTGGTCTTCAGAGTGAGTCCAGGACATCCAGGGATACACAGAGAAACCCTATCTCGACCCCCCCAGCAATGTAGCTGATATTATTTCTCTTCCCAGGTCCCTCTACTCCCACCACACTAGCAAACCAGTTCCTACCTCAGAGTCTTTGAACTTGAATTCTCTACACCTGCCTGAAATTTGCCTCCTCTAGATACAGAAAACTTGCTTTATACATGTCCATATTTTGCCTTGAACAGCCAATAAATTACATTATTGCCTCCTCTCAAAAAAAGAAAGAAAGAAAGAAAATAAAGGAAGGAATGAAGGAAGGAAGGAAGAAAGAAAGAAAGAAAGAAAGAAAGAAAGGAAGGAAGGAAGAAAGAAAGAAAGAAAGAAAGAAAGAAAGATATGTAGCTGAGCAAGCCAGAGAACTGAGCAGGGTTCTTCCATGGTCTCAGCTTCAGCTTCTGCCTCTAGGTTCCTGCTTATGTTTCTGCCTGACTTCCTTAAGTGATGGACCGTGGAATAGAAGTGTAATCCACATAAGCCAGTTCATTCTTCAGGTTGCTTTTGGTTAGTGTTTACACAGCAAGAGAGAACCACATTAGAACATCATTGAACATATTTACAATGTTGCACTAATGTCTCTACCAAAAGTTTTAGCATTAGATTCTCTCTTCTCTTGATAATGTGCGACATTTCTGTGGTCTTTATACACACACACACACACACACACACACACACACACACACACACATGTTTAAATGTTTATTTATTATTTCAGGTTACATCTCCATCATAGTGCTCTCTGTCCACCCCTCCCAGTCCCACCCTCCCACCCTCTACCCCCTCTCCCTTCTGTCCTACTCCTCCTGAGTGGGGTGTCCCTACATATCAGTCCTGTGCCCCAGTTCAGCAGTTATATGAGGGCTAAGAGCTTCCTCATGTACTGGGGGCCTACATGGCAATACCACTAGGGCAAAGTGTCTCATTTACAGGTAACGAGTCTATGTTCCTGTTTCTTTTGGTGCATTGGTTATAGTATATAGTTATCCTGTACTATATAGCTAAAATCCAACTATATGTGAATAGATTCCATGTTCATCTTTCTGAGTATGGGTTAGCTCACTCAGGATGAGCTTTTCTAGTTCCATCCATTTGGCTGCAAATTGAATGATTTCCTTGTTTCTGATGGCTGAGTAGTATTCCATTGTGTAGATGTACCACAGTTTTTTTTTTTTTTTTACAGTCCATTCCTTGGTTGAGGGACATCTGGGTTGTTACCAGTTTCTAGCTATTACAAATAAGGCTGCTATGAACATAGATGAGGAAACAACCTTCTGGTTTGGTGAGAAATCATTTGGACGTATACCTAGAAGTGGTATGGCTGGGTCTTGAGGGAAAGCTATTCTAAGTTTTATAAGATATCGCCAGACTGATTTCCATAATGGTTGTAAAAGTTTGCACTCCCATCAGCAATGGAGGAATGTTCTGCTTTCTCCACAACCTCACCAACATGTGCTGTCATTTGAGTTTTTGATCTTAGCAATTCTGACAGGTGTGAGATGGAATCTCAGAGTTGTTTTGAGTTGCACTTCTCTGATGATTAAGTATGTTGAGTATTTATTCAAGTGTCTCTCAGCCATTAGAGATTCCTCTTTTGTGAATTCTCAATTTAGCTCTGTTTCCCAGTTTTTGATTGGGTTATTTGGTTTCTTGGTGTTTAATTTCTTTATAATTTTGGGTATTAGCTCTCTATCAGATGTGGGGTTGGTAAAGAACTTTTTCCAATCTGTAGGTTGCCGTTTTGTTGAGTAATGGTAGACATTGTGGATGTTATATCATAAAGATACTGTACTCAGTATTATTCTGCCTGGGTGTGCTAACTGTAAAAAATGGGATATTGCTTTCTTTTACTCTAATGCTAAATATTATGGGCTTGTTCTAAACAAAGCCTGAACAAACACTTGGGTGGATTTCACGCAAGTAATTGTAGCTCCTGCCTATTCTCATGTGTGTCCCGTTTCTGCTCATATCTATGACTATTCAATGATCCATTCTTACATATTTAGAACACAAAGAAAGGCCTTTCTGCAAAAATTATGACTACTCCTGTCTTCTGAAAGCAGCCCACCTTTCAGAAAAAAGGCCCAGTGAGAAAGTCAGGCTGGTCTTACCTTTTTCCTATAAGTTTTAACCCCGTTTTTGAAACATGTCTGACACTGTTCAGTCACCAGGGGTGTCAAGTAAATGGACAAGCATTTTATCAGGGTTTAGTCTGTTATAAACTCACTACTCTGCCACATAGGAAAGAAAAATTTAATAATTTTTTGGAAATACCAATTTAGTTTACAGAATTACATTTGATTCTCTTTCAAATATGGCTATTTGTTTTCCTTAGAAATTCAGCTTCTTACTCTCTTCTTGTATTTCAGATTGTTACAATACTGTATTTTACTCATGCATGGAATCTCCTTTTATTGTGTCTGCTAATGCCTTTTTATATTTGGTAGTTTTCACTACGTTACAGTTTTGAGCATAAGTAAGTTCATGGAATTTGCTGTAAGTCTTTTCCCTTTAGTATATCTTTTCTATAAATTACTGAGAATGGTTTCCAACTATAACAGTAGATCTATTCTTAAGCTTTTAGTTTTGGCTTAATGTATTTTGAGTTATTTTATTAGGTGCATATATATGATACATGTTAATCCCTCTATCACTATAGAATATGAGTCTTTAGTGAAATTTCTTATCATAGCTCCTTCTGATTCTTTTGATGTGTTTGTGTTTTTGTGTGATATACATATTAACATCCTTAGCATAAATTTACATTGCTCTTAGTTTTCTTGTTAGCATACAGTTTGGTCTTATTTTCAACATAACTTCTGAATTTTAATTTAATTAAATTATGCCATACCTAAGACAATAATCAACATTATTTGATTTAAATCTGGCTTCATTATTTATTTCATCTGCTCTCTTTTCTTTTGGATTAGTTAATGATTGTTTCTCTTTGTTAAGTTTCATTTTGTTCACTCTACTATAGTGCTTGCACCTCTTGCCATATCTGCTCACCTCAAGTCCATTCTTTTTTTTCTCTTTATTTTTTATTTCTTCAAGTTACATCTCAATCACAATCCCCTCCCTACTCCCCCCTCCAGTCCCATCCTCCCACCCTCTTCTGCCTCAACCCACCCATCCCCTTCCTTTTTTTTAAGTTTAAGGTATATCTTTTCCTACCAACAACTTCCCCTTTCAGTCCAACAAATGGCTCTTTCTCTTATAATAATAAATACAATACAAAACAACAGAGGTAATTAGGCCACAGTTGTGAGGGTTATATGGCTTAGCATACATTCCCAATGTCCAGTCCATATGTATTTGGCACCTGACTTTAACATTCTACTATCTAACCATCTCCATGAGTTTAATGTTCTATATCTAACTCAGCTTTCATACTAACTTGCATCACAATTTTAAAAACACCCTCTTAGATCCAGAACACCCTCTTGATTCCTAAATAACTCAAAATTTAATTATGAGACTCTAGCTATCTATACTTCAACCACTTCAGGGACCTGAGAGGGATAAATATATCTGATTATATAGGAAGTGCAGGGTCCGCAGCTTCCAAAACTAAAAAATGACATACCAGTGGCTGCCTGGACAGTTCCCATTTTCTCTCCATACATTACAGCATCGATCTTCAGTCGTTTGGCCCCGTTTCTCTGACAGACATTGATTGTAGAGCAGGAATTATTAAGGAGCTAGGTTGTCGACTTACTTGCTTCCAAGTTTTGTCCTTTTTGGACAGCATTCTGTCTACAGTTGGAGCAAGGGGTTTTTCCTGACAAGAGATAGGCTTCAAGTCCATTCTATACACTCAAATCCCTATTTATTTATTACTTTCTTCTCTTTAGTGGCCTTTCTCCATTTCTGCTGGCAATACTTTTAGCAATGCTTTTTCTAAAGATGTCTTTACTTTGGCTTTATTTTTGAAATCTTATGTTGCTAAACTCTGGGTAGTTGGTATTTTTTGAAGAAGTTTCTTAATTTATGTTTCTCCTTTTTTGTATGTACAGAGCATGACAAATAAGCTAATGTCAAAACTACTCGGAGATTCCATCTTACTCCTGTGAGAATGGCCTAGATGAATAACACAAGTGACACTTCATGCAGGGGAGGATGTGGGACACTCCTCCATTGTGGATAGGAGTGCAAACCTGTATAGCCACTATGGAAATATTTGATCATATTCACTCTCATTCCTTGCTCTGCCTCCCCTAGCCCTACTCAATACATAGTCTATCCAACTTCAAGTCCTCTTATTTTTTATAACCTATTGTTGTTATTCACTGGGCACAGGAAACCTACCAGTGTCCACTTCTCCAAAGGACAGTGACTTTCTCTCTGTTATCAGCCATCACTTGCCAATTAGCTCTTCAGAAAGTGGAGGGACCCAGATAGCTCCTCCCCTTCCATGCTGGAATTATTTACTTGCTTGATCTTGTGTGGTCTTGTGTAGGTAACCACAAGTGCTGTGAGAATGCTCAGAAGACAGTATCTGATAGCATTTCTCCTCATGTCTGGCTCTTACAGCCTCTTTCATCCACTGGTTCTGTGATGTCCCTGAGCCTTGGTGGGGGTGGGTTATGATTGATGTCCATCTAAGGCTAGGCATCAGTCACTTATTATCAGAACTTTGAACAGTAAAGAGTCTCTAAATTAACTCTTACCCTCTGCAATAAGAAGCTTCTATGACAAAGGCTGACTTTCACACAAATTGGACAGCACAAGTAAATGAGTTCCCAGTGGAGCAGTGTCTCAAATAAGTTTTGCAAGCAACCAATTTGTAACACTGATAATCTTATGCTTGTTTTCTAAATCTGTTGTTTGTGATCAACAGACCACCCTGGTTAGGGTCAAATGTTGCCTGCACTATGCTGACCACTCCGGCTCTGGAGGCAGTGGGTAAGATGGTGTAGAGTCAACACACAGACCCCAGGAGTTGCAATGCAGAAGCAGACTCATTTAATCAAAAGAGGGAGTCCCCCTTTTTATACCCCCCACCCATTTTCTCATAGGCCCCAGGCTACAAGCTACTGCTGTGGCTCCTGCTCATTAGCTCATGTCTCATTGTCTGGTGATGTCATCAGTCTCCAGGCAGGTATGGACATGGAACACCTCTATTTGGAAGCCGAGCCATTCATGAATGTTGTTTAGCAATGGGCTCATCCCTGCTAGCACAGGGCATACTCCTTCTATTTATTCCTACATATATCCTTAATTTATTTTTCCATTCCTGTGCTTTGTTCAGAAATTCATTTTTCTTTATTTTCTAATTTCCTGAGATAGGCCTTGTTTGCTTCTTGCCTTGTCTTTCTTGTCAGTATGTATGTTAGACATACATATGTATGTTAGTCTTACATACTGTCTTTGAATTGATTTTCTTGTGTTCTAAGATACACTTTAAAGCCAGATCCTGTCTCCCAGGGTTGCTTAGTGTTGCCACTCACACATTTCACCACAGCATTTTAATTATGAACACTTTCTAGCTTCTCGTACGGTTGCAAATTCTAAATATGAAAGTGTGACCAGCACTGATAAGCACTTTGGGACAGAGCCAGCTCACCTGAACTGAGAGCTATGCCCCAAGCTCCACTATGCCTTCCTTGCCCTACTGGAGGTGACAAGGCCTCATTCTCCAGGAGCATCCAGCTCTATCCTCCTGACCTCACACCACCTTGGGTCTCCTTGAACCCCCAAAACCTAAGTTTGATCTACCTTCCCGTCTTCCCCACCAACCTCTCACCATGCCCAATGCCCTGGGACCCACCATGCTGCTCTGAGCTGGGGGAAGTCCCTCCAAACATCATCTTCCAGACCTCTGCCTCCCAGGATATGACAACCTTCATTCTCAGGACCACTCAGCTCTTGCTTACAGACTGTGGCCTGGTGACCCCTGCTGAAATCACTAGGAGGACCAGCTGGATCTCTGGAATCTGCAGGCTTGGAATAAGACCTCCCATCCCAATCCCTGACCTGCGTTCCCAGTTGGGACACAACAGGAAGGAGTGAGCTGTGGGAGACCCACTGAGAACCAGGCCCCGATACATGGTCACACCCAGCCTATGGAGAGCTACAGGTCACCAAGATTATAAGGCTCCACACCAAAGCTCCTTCTTTGGCACCAAGTTCAGAAGTCACCAGGAACAAACAGCTAAGAAACACCAGATGGCAAAAGGCAAGTGAAAGAACAGAACTGATAAAAGTCAGAGAAATATGACTCCAACAAAATTGAGTAATAATAATACAACAAGCCCTGACCATCCCACCATGGCTGAAATACAAGATGATGATGTCAAATTTATATTTATGAAAATGATAGAGCCCTTAAAAGAAGAAAATAGAACCCTTAAAGAATTTAAAGAAGCTACACTCCTACAGATGAAAGCAATGGAGAATCCATTTAAAGACTTCCAAGCTAACTCAGTCAAACAATAATGGGAAAGAGACAAAGCTATGAAAGAATTGCAGGCAAAGACAACCAAATTGGAACAGGAAATATATGAAACAGTTCAAGACCTGAAATTGGAAATGGAAGCAATAAAGAAAACATAAGCAGAGACACTCCTGGAGGTGGAAAACCAAGGAACGAGAACAGGAACTACAGCCATGAGTATCACCAATAGGATACAAGAGATGGAAGGCTGAATCTCAGATGTGGAAGACTCAATTGAAGAAATCAGTATAACCAGATAAAATGAGAAATCTAAAAAAGTCCTTACCCATAACATCCAAGAAATAAAGGACTCATTGAAAAAATGAAACCTAAGAATTATAGGCATAGATGAAATAGAAAACTCCAGACTCCCAGGACCAGGAAACATTTTCAATAAAATCATAGAAGATAATTTCCCAAACCTAAATAAAGAGATGCTGGTAAAAATCCAAGAGGCATACAGAACACCAAATAGATTGGATCAGAAAAGAAATACCTTCTGCCACATAATAGTTGAAACTCCAAATATACAGGACAAAGAAAGAATATTAAAAGCTGTAAGAGGAAAAAGCCAAGTAACATATAATGACAGACCCATCAGAATTACACCTGACTTTCCCTCAGAAACTATAAAAGCCAGAAGTGCATGGTCAGATGTCCTACAAGCCCTAAGAGAACACAAGTGCCAGCCCAGACTACTGTATCTAGCAAAACTTTCAATAACCATAGATGGAGAAAATAAGATATTCCACAAAAAACCCAAATTCAAACAATATATACCCACAAATCCAGCTTTACCGAAGATCCGAGAAGGAAAATTTCAACTGAGAGAAGGTAACTACAGCCAAGAAAACACAGAAAACAATTAACTCCACTGCAGCTAAACCAAAAGAAATGCACTACCACTACCTACATAAAAATAGCAGGAAATAACAAACTAGGGTCATTAATATCTCTCAACATCAATGGACTCAACTCACCAATAAAAAGACACAGGCTTACCGAATGGATCTGTAAACAAGACCCATCTTTTGCTGCATACAAGAATCGCACCTCACCAGCAAAGATAGACTTTACCTCAGAGTAAAGGGTTGGGAAAAGGTTTTCCAAGCAAATGATCCAAGGAAGCAAGCTGGAGTAGCAAACCTAATATCCAATAAAATAGACTTTTAACTAAAATTAATAAAAAAAGATAGGGAAGGACACTACATATTTGTCAAAGGAAAAATTTATCAAGATGACATCTCAATACTGAATATCTATGCCCCAAATACAAGGGCACCCATATTTGTAAAAGAGACACTACTAAAGATTAAATCACACATCAATCCCCACACACTAATAGTGGGCGACTTAAACACCCCACTCACACCAATGGACAGGTCACAGAGACAGAAGCCAAACAGAGAAATAATGAGACTAACAGAGATCGTAAATCAAATGGACCTAACAGATATCTATAGAACGTTTCACCCAAACTCAAAAGAATATACCTTCTTCGCAGTACCTCATGGAACCTTCTCCAAAATTGATCATGTAGTCATCACAAAGCAAGCCTCAATAGATACAAGAAAACTGAAATAACCCCTTGTATTTTATCAGACCAAAATGGATTAAAGCTGGAATTCAATAACAATAGAAATAATAAAAAGCCTACACATTCATGGAAACTGAACAACTCTCTACTCAATGACTACTGGGCCAGGGAAGAAATAAAGAAGGAAATCAAGGACTTCCTAAAATTTAATGAAAATAAGGGCACACCATACCCAAACCTATGGAAAACAATGAAAGCAGTGCTATGAGGAAAGTTCATAGCACAAAATGCCTTCAAAAAGAAAATTGTGACAGCTCACATTAGCAACTTAACAGCAGAACTGGAAGCTCTAGGGAAAAAAAGAGGCAAACACTCCCAAGAGGAGCAGACAGCAGGGAATTATTAAACTCAGGGGAGAAATGAACAACTTAGAAACAAAAAGAACAGTGCAAAGAATCGAGGAAACCAAGAGTTGGTTCTTTGAGAAAACTTACAAAATAGATAAACCCTTAGCCAAACTAACTAAAAGGAGAGGGAAAATACCCAAATCAACAAAATCAGAAATGAAAAGGGAGAAATAACAACAGACATTGAGGGAATCCAAAGAATCTTTACGTCTTACTTCAAAAAGCTGTATTCCACAAAATTTTTAAACCTAAGCGAAGTGGACAATTTTCTTGATAGATTCCACCTACCAAAGTTAAATCAAGATGAGATTAACAAATTAAACAGTTTATAACCCCTACAGAAATAGAAGCAATCATTAAAAGTCTCCAACCAAAAAAAAAAAAAAGCCCAGGGCCAGATGGGTTTCAGCACAGAATTCTACCAGACCTTCAAAGAAGACCTAATACCAATACTCTTCAAGCTCTTCCACAAAATAGAAACAGAAGTTATACTGCCAAACTCATTCTATAAGGCTACAGTCACCCTGATACCTACACCACACAAAGACCCCACAAAGAAAGAGAATTCCAGACCAATTTCCCTCATGAACATAGACTCAATAATATTCAATAAAATACTTTCAAACTGAATCCAAGAAAGTATCATACACCATGATAAAGTAGGCTTCATCCCAGGGATGCAGGAGTGGTTCAACATATGAAAATCCATCAATGCAGTCCACCATATAAACAATCTGGAATTAAAAAACCATATGGTCATTTCACTAGATGCTGAAAAGCATGTGACAAAATCCAACACCCCTTCATGTTAAAAGTCTTGGAGGGAGCTGGCATATAAGGACCATACCTAGAAGTAATGAAGGTGGTATACAGCAAGCTGGAAGCCAACATCAAATTAAAAGGAGAGAAACTTAAAGCATTTCCCATAAAACTGGGGAAAAGGCAAGGATGCCCACTCTCCCCAAATCTCTTCAACATAGTACTTGAAGTCCTAGCCAGAGCAATAAGACAGCTAAAGGAGATCAAGGGGATACAAATCAGAAAGGAAGAAGTCAAATTATCCCTATTCACAGACAATAGGATAGTATACATAAGTCACTCCAAAAATTCCACAAGAGAACTCCTACAGCTTATAGAGTCTTTCAGCAAGGTGGCTGGATACAAAATTAATTTAAAAAATTAGTAGCCCTTCTTTATACAAAAGATAAATGGGAGATGCTCTAATGTATGGAGAGAAATTGGGAACTGTCCAGGAAGCCAGTTTTCTGTCATTTCTTAGTTTTGGATGCTGTGGGCTTTGCACTTCCTATATAGTCAGATATATATATCATTCTTTTCAGGTTTCTGATGTGGTTGAAGACTAGATAGTTATAGTATCACGTTAAATTTTGAGTTGTTTAGGAATTAAGAGGGTGTTCTGGATCCAAGAAGTTTTTAAGTTGGTGGTGCAAGTTAGGAGGGAAGCTGAGTTGGATATAGAACTTTAAACTCATGGAGATGGATGCATAGTAGAATGTTAAAGTCAGTTGTCAAATATGTATGGACTGGACATTGGGAATGTATGTTATGTCTTATAATTTTCATAATTGTGGCCTAACTATTCTTGTTGTTTTGTATTATATTTGTTGTTATAAGAGAAAGAGCCATTTGTTGGACTGAAAGGGTGAGCTGTTGGGGAAAAAGATATATCTTAAACTTAAAAAAATAATGGAAGCATATGGGGGGTGTTAGGGAAGAGGGTGGGATGGGGGAGTAGGGAGGAGGAGATTGTAATTGAGATGTAACTTGAAGAAATAAAAAAATGAAATAAAAAAAGAAAAATGGGCTGAGTAAGAAATTAGGGAAACAACATCCTTCACAATAACCACACATAATATTAAAAACCTGGGTGTAACTCTAACCAAGCAAGTGAAAGACCTGTACAACAAGAACTTCATGTCCTTGAAGAAAGAAACTGAAGAAGTATCAGAAGATGGAAAGATTTCCCATGTTCATGGATAGGTAGGATCAACATAATAAAAATGGCCATCCTATCAAAAGCAATATACAGATTCAATGTAATTTCCCATCAAAGTAACAACACAATTCTTTACATATCTTGAAAGAACAACTCTCAAGTTCATGTGGAATAACAAAAAGACCCAGAATTGCTAAATCAATCCAGTACAATGAAAAAACATTTGGAGGTATCACCATCCCTGATTTCAAGTTATACTACAGAGCAATATTAATTTAAAAAAAACAGTGTGGTACTGGTATATAAACAGACCAGTTATCAATGGAATTGATTCAAAGGCCCAAAAATAATCTCACACATCTATGGTTACTTAATTTTTGATAAAGAAGCCAAAACTATACAACGGAAAAAAGAAAGCATCTTCAACAAATGGTGCTGGTCTAACTGGATGTCAACATGTAGAAGAATGCAAATGGACCCATGTTATGTCTTTGCACAAAACTTAAGTCCAAGTGGATCAAAAACCTTAACATAAGCCTTGACACACTAAATCTATTAGAAGAGAAAGTGGGGAAAAGCCTTGAACTCATTGGCACAGGTGTCAACTTCCTGAACAGAACAATAGCTCAGTCCCTAAGACCATCAATCAATAAATAGGACCTTGTCATTAGAACAAAACAGCAGCCTACAGACTGGGAAAAGATCTTCATCAACCCCACATCCGACAGAGGGCTAATATCCAAAATTTATAAAGAACTCAAGAAACTAAACACCAAGAAACCAAATAAGCCAATCAAAAAATGGGGTACAGAGCTAAACTGAGAATTGACCAAAGAGGAATCTCAAATGTATGAGAGACACTTGAAGAAATGCTCACCATCCTTAATCATCAGAGAAATGCAACTTGAGATGACTCTGAGATTCCATCTCACTCCTGTTGGAATGGCTAAGATCAAAACTCAAAAGACAGCACATGCTGGCAAGGCTGTGAAGAAAGGGGAACACTCTTGCATTGCTGGTGGGAGTGCAAACTTGTACAGCCATTATGGAAATTAGTCTGGTGACATCTTAGAAAACTTGGAATAGCTCTACCTCAAGACCCAGTCATTCCACTCCTGGGCATACATCCAAAAGATTCCTCACTAAGCTTCAAGGACATCTCCTCATCTATGTTCATAGCAGCTTCATTTGTAATAGCTAAAAACTGGAGACAACCCATATGTATCTCAATATGTTTGGATTCCAATTGAGTTTGTTTCTCTTAACACACAGATGATTTTTACACTGACAATTGTGGTTCTATGCATACTTTTAAAGAAAGATTTGAGTAGGATAGGCTTAAGGATATCTGTAGGGAGAGGGCTTACAGATGGAATGCTGAGCTGCTGACAATAACAATGGGGGAAGTAGGGAGACCCTGCCCAATAGAAAAGAAATTGATGACAGCTGGAGCTCACAAATGCCTAAATACTACTTGGTGCTTATCAAGAGTATCTGGGAAAGGCCCACCAAGGATATACAGTTAAAGCTAGATTTTAGGAATAATGAACAGAACTTCAATTACAGCACAGGATGGCAATTAGACCAAGGCTTTTGGAATGTTCTTGTTTCTTTGCTTAAATTTTGTTTAGATGTCTTTGATTTCCCTATATCGGTGGGAGGTAAAAAGGATATTTTTGTCAATTAGCAATGCTAAAATATGAGATTTTTAAGATATAAAGAGAAAGGGGTCACAAACTAGTCTCCTTAGATGTGGGACACCTACTGGAAAACTGATTTCAAGAGAGATATTAGACCCTAGGGGAGATATGTTAATCATTGGGTGTGATGGTACATGCCTTTAATCCCAACATTTGTGAGACAAAGACAGACTGATCTCTATGAGCTTAGGATACGCAGAAAAATCCTGTCTCGAAAGAAAAAATAGAAAGATATGTTAATTTTGAGAAATTATATATTTTCAGACCAAAGGGACGAAACACAAAGGAAGACAAGGCAAGCCCAGATGGTCCAGCTCAAAGACTGTTCTAGCCAGGACTTCAATGAAGTCCAAAACTTTCCCACCCAAAGTTCAATGGACTACATACAAACTGCTCAGGACATTCAAATTGCTGAGCACATAGAGATTGGACAACAAATGTTACTATTAAATTGCTTAACCAAATTTTTTCTATTTTATTTGGGGCCGCAAACAGGTTTTCTATTTCCCAATTCAGCAGGAAGCAATTTTAAGAGAGCAACGCCCCATTCTCAAAAGGTGGGGGGATAATATTTTGGTCATTTAATATGCTATAGATGTTGTTTAGGGGGATTGGTTACAAACTGTTAAACGGTCTTATTAAGCAAGATATAGGAGGTTAGACTCAAGAACTTTTCTATTTCTTTTTCTTTTCTCTATACTCCTTTCTCTCTTATATAGGGAAAAATGGCTTAAAAAGAAAAAGAAGGGGAATATATGTATATAATATAGAAATGATAAGATATAAGGATAGATTATTGAATCTGCTCTGAAACTCAAAACTGTTGTTATTCTCAAATAAGGTTATCTTTTGATACATTGGTATAGAATTTTGTATATTGATACAAAAATAAGGTTAAATTTTGATTCATTGGTATAGAATTTTATATTTAGACACATATTATGCATATATCAACTTATATAAGGTATTGTGCCTATACAAATCATTTAAAAGTACAGGTTTACTTTTGATCCTTTTATGTGTTGCTCTTGCAATCTATTTAGAAGTCTGGATAATACAAGTTGACTGGCCAGTTGAGCTTCTGGTCATGTCAAATACTAGCCTTAATTTATCACAAAATAGACTTAATAGGTTAAACAGATAGTAAATGGTTAAAAATATTCAGTTTGTTTGTTCATAGATAGAAGATAGATAGATAGATTTATAAATAAATTGATAGATGTCTTCAAAACCCTCAGAGGCATACAGAAAATGGCATTTAAAGATATTATTATTTCAAGAATTGTTTGACTTTAAGACAGTCAGCTCCTGACAGCTCCCATTTGACTTGGAAGAAGACAGTGAGCATCAAAAAGAAATCTCTCATCAGTAGATAAATCCTACTGGACAAAAATGTCCCTGCTTTCTCAACAGACTATATACAGTCCAAAGATGGACCAGAGCTTAAATACAAGTAAGTCGGTGTTCTGATTATGCAGAGACAGAATGGGAAAATCCTTATTTCCTGCTACACAATTATGTCTGTGAGATATGCTTGACCAGAAGGCTGAAGATGATGCTCCAATGGTATCGAGAGATATTTGGGACTGTGTAGGCAGCAAACTGTCATTTTTTTCTTTCTGGAAGCTGCTCTTTTGTGCTTCCTATTCACTCAAATAAAAAATTTATCCCTTCTTATGTCTTTGATGGGGTTGAAGAAATATATGATAGAAATTATTTAGGTTCAGAACTTTAGACATACCAAGATAGATAGATGATTTTTTTCTTCCTCAAGATTGCCTGATACAAATAGACTAAACATTATATATATATCTTTTGTATATGGTTTTCTTGATTGTTTCATATTTGTTCTTATTGATTTTACTATATGAGTTCAAAATTTTTAGTCTTTTTATTAGACAAAAGGAGGGAAATGATGGGATGGTGTTAAGCATTCTAAATGTTGATTGGTCCTGTTTGGTATCTGTTACTTAATTGACTCTGATTGATTAAATAAATGCTGAAACTTGAAGACTGGGCAAATAGGTAGGCAAAACTAATGTGCGTGGGCTTTTTTAGAGCGACAGAGAGCATGCGGGAAGAAGAAGGTTGCTGGAGGAAAGCCAGGAGTAAACAAGGAAGACACGCCATGGGATAGATTAAAGAAGACCCTTCCACGTGGCCTGGAACATCAGCTTAGCATGGAGAATAATAGCCCAAAGGGACATATGTATATATGGGGTCACATTTGGGTGATAGAATTATGAGCTAGCTTAGATGGGCTAGGATTGCACAACTCAGGCCTAGCTTGTTAAGATCCATGTGGTCCGTGTGTATTCATTTATAATGGTGGGTTAAGGATTAACACTGCCGAACCAATTAAAGATAATATAAATACTGGGTAAATAGTTTAATTAGCCATTTTTCAACACATATGTCCTTCAACTGAAGAATGAATTAAAAAAAAACTGTGATACATTTCCACAGTGGAATACTACTTAGCTATCAGAAACAAAGAAATCATGCAATTTGCAACCAAATGGATGGAACTGGAAAAGCTCATCATGAGTGAGTTAACTCAGACTCAGAAAGATACACATGGCATATATTCACTTAAAACTGGATTTTAGCCATATAGTACAGGATAACCATCCTATAATCAATAGACCCAACAGAACAGGAACAAGGACTTAGTTACCTGTTAGTGGGACACTCCACCCTAGTAGAACTGTCATGTATGCCTCCTGTGCAAGAGGAAGCTCTTAGATCTCATTTGACTAATGAACTATGGGGAGTGGATACATGGAGGCACCCTATACCAGAAGGGTGTGATGGGTGAGAGGGGAGCTAGAGGGTGGGAGGGTGGGAACTGGATGGGTTGAAAGGAGGGGGCAGTAATGGAGATGTAATTTGAAGTATTTAATAAATGTTTTTAAAAAAAAGAAAGAAAGGAACTAAAGCCAAAGTGGCAGAATGATAGTGGTCAACAGCAGGATCAAAACTTCATAACGTACGCTAATGAATGAATTAAGCCTGAAGAGGGCTTAGGCAGAGGAGAAAGCTGAGATTGGCAGACGACAGGGAATTGCTATTATAGACTTTAAATTGTGACCCATGAAGAATGAATGGATGGATGAGACTGTGGAACTGATTGCACAAACCTGCAAAGCTAGGCCTGGCGGGAGCTGACCCAAGCTGAAGATAATTCTGCCATAATTGCCAGAGTGTACTTTTAACCAAGATGCCCGAATGAACCTTCCTTAGAGAATTTTAATATCCTTTAAAAAATTAAAGTATTAGGTTGACTTTCCTGCCCTTTAAGAACCCCACTCTAATTCTAACCTATTACACAGAGTGATGAAGTATTGATAACAGCGTGACTTGGCTTGCAGCAGTGATGTGCCTCTAGCATTGCCTACTTTGTGTTGTATTTAGATCTGCTATGGCTTTGGAGAATAACTGTCTTGTTTTGGCTGTTTCAAGACTATCTCATTGCATTTTTTTGCTTTTCCTCTGGAGGTTATGGCATGGATTTCTTTTTAAATGGCCCTGAGTTTATTTAATTTTATTCTTTGAATCATTGGATTGATAGGTTCAATATTTCAAAAATGAATCTTGTGTCTGTGCAGATGGTATGGTGGTTAAGAACAGGTGTTGCTTTTGTAGAGGATTGGAGTTTGGTTCAAAACACTACCATCGACATATCAGGTGGCTCACAATAGCCTTTAACTCCAACTTCAGGGAATCCAATACCCTGTTCTGGCTTCCACAGGCATCTTCACACCCCCTCCACACACATACACAAATAAATTAAAATTAAAATCTTAATACATGAATATTTAGTTCTTAAATTTTATTAGATACAAATGTTGTCAATTTTATCATAAATGAGTAAGTACCAAAATTCTAGCAAATCTTATTTAAATTCATAATTTTTTGTTACTCTGAAATTTCCTTTTATAATACTGTTTTATCAAATTAGTAACAAGTGCTCTAGAACTCATGAGCTATATTCTTCAAATAAATACCTGTATATCATCTATGTCAATGCTGCATGGCAAGATTATTGCTTCAGAAAAAGCATAGCTTTCTTACCATACATTTT
>CAJQZJ010001041.1:956010-1003013 GCA_907164525.1 Lophiomys imhausi
AGTGTCTTGGCTGCCATCTTTGCTAATGATATCATAAAAGCAAATGTCATGTGACTTCACCACCATCTTGGTTAAATATCATCACATGACACAAAACAAATGGTGGCACCCATGAAACTTCATGGTCCCACTGAATCCCCTGGGAATTACCATGCCCCTTTTATATTAGAGTAAGGAAAAGACATCAAACCTCTAAAATGCTTATTTTGTAATTTTAATATTTTGTTAAGTTTTAATTTTGAAAGTTTTTACATGATACAGTTATTGGCTCCTAAAAAGAACCTAAAAGATTTTCTGGTCACATGTCTCCAAACACTGGAATACCAGCACAGGGAGATATCACTCTGATTGACAGGTACCAACAAAGACTCAAAGGATAAATGGTGAAGTGTGAGACAAGCTGCTGTCAATGACGTGCCATTGCATTAGGCTCTGCCAGGTCTCACTGTCTGTTATTTCTGCTTGGTGTGTCCAGGCCTGTTTTCCTCTAAATGAGATAAAACATTTTCCCCTACTCCAATACTCTATTGACACATGTTTACTTTTGTTTCTGCCTGATCTAACAATATGTTTCCTTTTAAGTTTTGCTTTCACAATAAAAATTATAAAACCATAATTCAAAGAAATCCCCCAAAATGTTCAAATTCTTGGTTTATTAAAATATATTTTATATATGATTATGTTTTTATGAACTGTCTGTCCACATGTGATTATAATTTGTTTCTTTAAGCATCATATATTTATTTAGTAACAAACTGATTTATAAATAAGAGCTCATGTAAAATGAAGTTGTTAACTTGGCTCAACTTCATTTTGTTCATAGTAAAACTAAAATAAATCATAATAATGGCTAATGGTCCTGAAACTTTATTTGGATCAATTAACATGAGTTTCTAAAAAATGTTTAAATCTGCCTTTAAGAATAAGACACATGGTTAAGACATACATAATCATATAATTTTAATACCAATATTATTTCCTTTATTCTTATCCCAATTCTGGTACTGCAACATGGTCCCTATTTCTTGAAGATATAAATTAACTTTAAGAGATAATTGTTCACATCCCAGGATATATTTCTCATATTGGAAAATTGCCTTCCCTTTAGATACAAGTTACTTATGTCTATGCTTTTGCATGTCTTTTATATATAAATGAATGTATATATAAATACAAACATCTAAAGATTTCGAGGATATGTGACTATATAATGTCCTCGTATAAACTGAGTGAAGACTTTTCAGTGTGATTGCTTTTGGGTCACCCCCACTTTCACCAGTAACACCTTACCAATCCTCTGTAAGTACATATACTACCTCTATGACATAGCACCATCCAAAAATATGTTATCACCAAATAGCTGACTTATGTTATAGATATATGTCTTCTGTCAAGTTTTATCATGGTCCCTTAAATAGACACACCTCAGTGGCACCCTTTTTTATGATTACCCTAAATCAAGCTATTTTTTAAAATTATAATGTTTATTTATTACATCAAGTTACATCTCCATCGTAGTTCCCTCTTTCCACCCCTCTTGGTTCCACCCTCCCACTCTCTCCTCCCTCTCCCTTCCATCCCACTCCTCCGATGTGGAGTGTCCCTACAAGTTAGCCCCTCTCAGTTCAACAGTCATATGAGGGCTAAGAGCTTCCTCTTGCACTGGGGGCCTACATGGTAGCACCCCTAGGGCAAATTGTCCCATTAATAGGTAACAAAGTCTATGTTCCTGATATTTTTAGTGTGATGGTTGTAGGATAGTTATCCTGTACTATATGGCAAAAATCCAATTATAAGTGAGTAAATGCCATTCTACACAACCTCGTTTGTCAGCTTGAAGAATTAAGAGAGATCTGCACCCCAAACTCCAAAAAAAACCAGTTTAGGTGATCTCTGAAATGGGTACTAATGTACCATTCAACTCATCCCTCTTTTTTGGCACTCTAGGTATTTTTATTTTTCAGGATTCTGAACTACAACAGCTGACCGAAGGACTTTTTGCATCAGTTAACTGCTCTGTCTCATGAGCTTTTAGAAAATCTTAAAGAAATTTCCAATCAGCTTAACATTTTCATAACCTATTTGATCTTTGGTTGCTGTGATTCTCCAAAATTAAAGACTAGATCTCCTGAGAACTGCTAAGAATGGGGTTTGTGCCCTACTCCAGGAACAGTGCTCTTGCGGCACTAACAAATTCAAACTGTTCTGAGATGGGACTCAAAGATGTTGGGACTAGACCAAAAAAAAAAAAAAAATCCACAACAAGCTTTCTCCTGCAGATGAACTTTTCATTCCTTCGTACTTTGGCTCCTCCCCTTAATCACTTCTTTGCTTCTTATTATCCTCATACTGATATTTATACCCTGTCTTTTAAATGTTTTACTTACTGGACCCACCTCCTTAAGATGACCAGACTTCCCCCTGTATGTGATCAGGAATGTTTCATGTAAGCTCTTAGTGGCTCTCACCCTGAAACATTTTCACTCACTCACTCCTGATACACCCCTGCAAGAGGGCCTTTTGGATGGTGTGGAGGAGCTCTGGTTGCAAGGAGCCTTCATCCCTCTTGCCCTAGACCAGATACAATTCTTTATGTAATCATCTACTTTCTATTGTTCTCTTCCTTTGATGCTCTGTAGCCCCCTGCTGCTTCTGCTAGCTTACTTTGGTGCAACACTGCTGTTAGTAGAACGAGCCACTGTCACCCTGAACAGTTGACTGGACCTGAGAGAAAAAAGTCCTCCTAGCATTTTGATTTTACTTTGCTTATACTAAAATCCCTGGCTACCTTACATTGCTACTCTTACTTCATCCCTGCTATGGTGCACAATCACTATTAACTTTTCAAGATGATATATTTTTCACTAGCTACAACCCCTTAACTTTTCCCATTGTCCCCCTGAGCTTGATCCTTTTAAGGGTTCTACTCTTACCTTTCCCTTTAATATCTGCATAAGACATCTGGGTACCTCTCTTAAACAGAACTCACTAGTGTAGGGAGTTAGATTGATATAAATTAGATTTAGTAAATATCTAGGTTTCTGATACAGTCTCTTAATCCAGGGCATGAAGATCAATTTCGCTGTGAGCAATTAGCTTATCAGTTTATGGAAGAAGTCACGTGAAACAAGGGGAGTCTCTTTGGACTGAAAAACAAAGTTGAAGCCAGGTGAAACAAGGAAAGACTTTATGAACTGGCATTGTTTTCAACTGCTAAGTGGGCAGTGCCCAAATTAAGCTGAAGCAGGTGGAACAAGGAGCAATCCTATTTAAGGACAAGTGGATGCGCCCGGGAGGGGGCATGCTAGGGGCTCCATGCTAGAGAGCTGATGCTAGCAAGTCCTCATACTAAAAAGAATAAGGAGTAGTTTGTATCCCCTGCTGAAGAAAGTGCTGGTGAACTGATGGCCAGATCTCCCTGAAGCAGAAAGAAGCTGGTGAGCAGAGAAAGCCTCTGCAAGACAGCAAAAGGCCAAGGATTAAACCCTGTGGCTCAGATTTTGACTAGAGGGGTTTGATCTGTCTGAACAGTGGCCTGAACGGAACTGTGGCCATCTTTAAGGACTGAGGCAGAGTGGCAGAGTTGCTGATACAAAGGAAATAAGTTGGCCTGGGTTCTCCCAGAGAGAAGAAAGCCTCAAGCCTTATTTAAGGTGAGACTTAGATAGCCAATTTACCCCGACGAACCTGCGTCTGAGATATTCCAGAAGACTGCTAAGTACATTAAAGGGTCTACCCCAGAGATTGTGTTCCTGATGACTGAGGACCTGCCCCAGAGACTGTATCCTTCTAAAAGGTTATGAAAATAGTTGTAATAGTTATCAATAGGTTTAGTGGTTAGGTCTTAGGAGTTGTAGGCATTTACAGGGGTTGTAGGCATTCATAGGGGTTGTAAGAATTTGAAGGAATAGTAGTTAAGTGTATTTGTTATAAGTGAATATAGTTATTAATAAATAAGTGTTTAATAATTAATTAATAATTAATAATTAATTTTGGTTTCACACCAGCTATTAAAAGTGGCCAATTCCACTTACTCTAATCCAACTGCTAAGTCTGTCTGTCCACTAATGTCTAGTTCTCCTGGGCTGCACCTCTACCTTTGTCACTATGAATTCATACCCCTCTTCAGCTACATCTTCATATAATTACTGACTCTTCCCAGGTCTTATATCCACAACAGACATACCAATACATCCCTTTAATTTTTCCTGCCTCTTACTACATACTCCTCTTTCTGAAATCCCAAATTGCAAGCTATTGCTCTTCTCCAAGTTATTAACTCTACTGGCATCCTTCCAATTCTGACCCAACTCATACCTGCCAAATACCCACAGCCATTCAAGACACAATATGAGTCTTTCCCTGCACTATACAAGGTCCCCAATTTATTGACACCCACCTCTTTTCACTGACTTGCCTCTGTGTCTCCCACTCCTTCTCCTCCACCTCCACCTTCCTGGGCAATCTCTCTCAGTTTCACTCTGTAACCAAATCATGTTTTCTATCCTCTAAATTTGTACATGTTTCTCTAGGAGTTCATGAAGGCAATATAGTTGACCAAGTCAAAACTCTTCTCCTTCTATATAAAATCAACACAACCTATGTACCCCTTAGGTTCTGGGAACAGAGCCAAGTGCCTCAACCATTGTCCCCCTTTCTGCAGCAAGTAGCCAAGGAGAAAATAATTTTACCCCCATTTCTTTTCCTCTGTTCTGGGGTTGAGCATGAAGAGTTAATGACTTAAATGCCCCAGGTAGATCTAGAAACTCGGGACAGGACAATTGATTTGGCTGACAAAATTTGTCCAAAATTCTGATAAGGAGAGCCACATACCAAACCTTTTGGTATCTACCACTTTTGGACTGCAGGGGAACTTACTTTTAGATAGATTCTTCTACCTTCAAAGTCCCCCACATTCTTCTTTTTTTTTCCTCTAAAGCCCCAAGACCCACGTGCCACATGCACACAAACTCCCATTCTGCAGAAAGACTGTGGCCCTCAGCTGCTCTGATTAAAGAACAATTCTGCTTCTAGAGATGACTGTCAGCTTCCTTTTATTTCCATATTGCCGCCATCAGTCACCACCTAACATTCTGTGTGCTCAAACAGAACTTCTGTAACTTTCCCACCTAGTTTTGGTCTTTTTTTTTTGGATTGAGTTGAAGGATATTATATAACCAACTAATATATGAGTTATGCTGTCGAACTCATGACACCGAGGAATTAAGACAGTAAAATATTATTCATTTCCAAAAACCACCAAGCAAAATTCCCAACACCCCCCAGCTAGAGAGCTACTCTATATGGTATAAGGCATTTTGTGCTGAATTATCTAATTTATTTCCAGGATCTTTGAGAGATGTAGGTAAGGTTGGTCTCTGCAATGTGAGTTGCTATGTAAACACAATATTTCTGTGATTTATGTACTTAGAAAATTACAACATGGAAGAGAATTACTTCAATGTTTAATTTGTTTTTGTAAGAGGACTGTTGAACACTAGTCTATGTATATAGTGTCTGTGTACACACTTGGGATTGTAGCAGCAAAAAACAGTTCTGGATACTATGTGGACAAGCCATCTAATGATGGATTAGGAAAAATATAGCCTACAAAGAATTTTGCTGTCCTGTAAGTAGAAGCCAAAGTGCTTATCAAGATGGAAAGCAGAGGTTGGCTCTGAGGTACTTATGAGCAAGAAGAAAATTCATACGTGTAAGTACTGAAACCACTATGTGGCAATTGCGACAATAATGGAACCCAGAGTTCTATGAGGTCGCACAAAAGGGCTATCTAGTCCAACCAGATTGTCAGTAGTTAGGAACATCTTCCTGAAGATGACAACTGATCTAATCTTGAAAATTAAATAGGGCTTAAATTTTTTTAAAAAAGGGGAAGTGGATAAAAAGCAGTTGTTTCAGGCAGGGAAACAGCATGTACAGTAGTAGCATAGTCTAGGAAATTATAATGTACTTAAGAAACTTCAGAATGTTAGTTATAGCTATGGCACAAAGCATCAGGAAGGGAATGGTGGAAAAGCAGGAGAAGAAAGAGTCAGCATAAGAAAGCCCTGGACTAAAACTGTAGATGGATTTCTTCAGAGTTGTTTAATTAGAGAGTTTTAAAACTTTCAGAAACCACCGCTATTAGGCGACTAACAGAAGTGAGGATGTTATAGCCAAGTGTGCTAATCTCCAGAGATAATCCTTCTGTGATCTCCTAGGGACAGAAGAGTCATCTTTGTCCTTTAATCATACTTTTGCTACATGAACTAACCCATTGTACAAACCTTGGATTCAGAAGTTAAAATTTGGAGCTATGTGCACAGAGATGATGGGAGAGGAAAGATTGTGAGAGATGGTTTGTACAGCTTAGGTGTTCAGTGATCATCTCTGAATTCCACTCTGGTAAGCTCCCACCCCACAGCTTATCCTTGGTTCCAATAATGAATATATTTCTTATTCAGATCAAGATTTTTTTTGACAATTCTGAGATGTATTTTCTTCGTCTTTATTGTCATCAGGCTTGAAGGATGAAATTAAAGAATAGCAAAGAGTGAGCCAAGTTCATGGCAGGAAGTTTAAACACTCACCATGCTCAATATATTTATTAACCATTTGTTAGTAACATAACATTATTGCTTATGTTATTTTCATAATGGCAATGATGATTGAGATTCTTGTTCTCTCTGCCACCAGAGAGAGTAGGCAGCCATCTGCAAGCCAGGAAGAGGGATTCATGCTCACAAAGAGACAAATCTCCAGAGAGCTTGTCTTTGGGTTTCTTTGGATATATAGTTATCCCTCTATAACTATGAGGAATAAGTGACTTTTGTTTCAACCAGCCTTCCATGTATAGTTTTACAAATGCCTAATGTACAGTAGTGGTTAGGAAGATGTAAAGATATACAGAGATGTTTAAATATTGCTATCAGCTGGAGTCCAACATGAGGAAAAGCAGGCAATGATAGACAAATTTATTTTATCTATGATAAGGAAAACCCTGCCATCTGCTGCAATGAGAAGCAAATAGTCCAGTAAAGAGCTCAGATATAATTATGATAAGTTTAGAACTATGGCCTGGCAGACTATAAGAAGAGACATTCAGGAACAAAGAGTGAAAAGATTAAACAGTATTGGGATGGGAAAAAATTGTCAGTGCAACCTTTGCAATATTGTTTTAATATTTGTGAAAGTCCATTGAAAACACTGAATATGGTGTAATACATTCTAAAATTTCTTTCTTTGTTAGGATTTATTGGGGATGTAAATTTAGTTTTACTGAAATCTGACATACTTGTCATTTATGATTAATAAACATTTCTAGGGTCTTCAAAGTGATTGAAGCTCTTGAAAAATTATGTGGAACTCAATAGCTAGATCTCAAGTATTACTATTAGAAACAGTTAGTAGATGGCACTACTACTACTACTACTACTACTACTACTACTACTACTGCTAATAGCTATTATTTATTGAATGCTCTTCCAGGTTTTGAGATTTTCCTCAGCATTATATATTTTAATTCTTACAATTTTATAAGAGACATGTTATTGTTTCTAATTTATGTATGAAACAATGGAACATTCTGGGGTTTAATTTATGCTCTCTGTCCACATTGGTTCTGTTTTTCACATAAGTTATGTTTATATGAATCATATTCATATAAAATAGTCATTAGTAATATACTATGAATTACTTTTCTTAGTTTGTAAGTAAGGATACACAGGTAGACAGAGAATTCTAAGTAGCCCCATGTCATATAACAGATAAGCTTAGGATTTAAGCCCAGAATGTTTTGATCTTGGAACTTAAACTCTGAGGTTTTATTCTGAATCAGATGGTAAAATACATAGCTCAGATAAGTCCTAAATTTGATTCTAAATTGTTGGTGCCATGTTTGTAAGATTTTTTTGTAACTTAATGCCTTTAATAAGCTCTTTCTTCATCCTAAATTCTCTTGGAATGATATTTGGAGAACTCATGAACTGACCAACAATGTTGCTTTTAAAAGTATATTGGACTGGGGTTTTCTGCTTACATGGTAAGTAGCATTATGTGACTATAAATGACTTTATTTATTTTTAAAATTTTTATTTATTTAATATTATGTGTTTTGGTGTGAGAGTGTTAGATCCCCTGGAACTGGAGTTACAGATTGTTGTGAGCTGCCATCTAGGTGCTAGGAATTGAACCTGCGCCCTCTGGAAGAGCACCCAGTGCTTTTTAACCACTGAGCCATCTCTCCAGTCCAACGTTAGTTCTTTTAATGGTGTATTCTTGGTAATAAACTATTATGCATTGGGTTATTAACAAAGAATGAATCCAAGCTTCTTTTTTGATTTCTAATAACTAATATAATGTTTACTATTTGATGAGACAAGTGCATTTGATTCTCAGTAACATATTTCCCTACATAGAATTTTCAGATAACTAACTCTTAAAATGCACTGACCTAATTAATACTATATACAGGTATTCTATAACTCAGGAACTCCTCTAAGCCCACCTTGAAGACAACCATAAACTGGGTGATATATGAAAAGCACAACTCTTCCCTCTTCTTACACCTCTCCAGTTTCTCCCTTCCAGATGAAAAGCAAAAGAAGGGTGAGGCTGGAGTCATGCTGAGTGCTGTTTCCACTTAGATTTATTTTTCTTTCTTGGTTCCTTCTCCTTGGTCTCTAATAACTATGGTCTTTCTCTGGGAGGATTGTCAGAAATTATGCATCTCTACTGTACAGGGATACCATTCACATATTGTCTTTATTCACCTTCTAAGGTTTTTGGATAAAAGCTAAAGATGAACTGTGAGAGCATCCTGCAGTTTCTGACACCACAGCAAGCACACCAGCCAAAGCATTTACCTTCTCCTTTTCCCATAGTCAAAGATGCTAATCTTTTATCACTCCCTCCCTGTCTACCATGCACACTTCCCTACACAGGAAGTAGTTGTTGTGGTTTTCCTTTGGAGATATTTCTCACTACATCTGTGTCCAGAGAATCATAGTACAGATGACAGTAGTACCTTAATTCGGCCTTTGGAAGCCTAATACTCTTTGTGGAGGGTTTATTTCTCTTTAGTTCCTGTTCTTACCCAATTTACTCTTATCTTTCCCATCTAATTTCAGTCTGCATAACTTAACTTTTAAACAAGCAGATTACTTACAAAGGAGAGAAACAAAGAGGGGAGCTTGCTATACAATTATGAAAGGGATACATCAATCCTCTTTTTGAAAAATAAGGTTATCTGTATAACTAGAATAAATTATCTGCTGATATATTTGCTGTTGATCAATTAAATTTAAATTAAAAATAATATTTAATTGTTTAAAACAAAATTTTGTTTTGCAAGCAGATTTATAAATTACATCCCTTTTAATAAGACATTCTTAAAATCTCATTTAAAGTAATTTGTTCAGTTATAATTTATGCCAATTTAATGAGTAAAATTCTAAACATCTCAAGTTCATGCTTCTTCACCTCACCTTTAAAATATATAAAGATTATGTTACTTTTCCTACCTGCAAGTTTTGCCCTGATGGAAATGTCTGGTACTTCCCTGGAATTCCATTTCCTGCTCTGTTGTAATTCTTCTGATAGTATTGTTTGCCTTTTTATTGTTGATTGAAATCCATTGTCTGGCCTAGGAACTCGATTTTGGGGTTTCACATCATTGAAACTCACCAGGTTTGGTATGGCTCTGCCAATGCCAGGCTTTAAGTCAGCATCTCCACCAGCACTGATAAGTCCTGAGCAGGGGTCAGCCAAGTGCACATCATCACGAAGTGGAAACAATGCATATGCCGGCCCATATGGTGGGGGATATGGGTAGTGAAAATGATAGTCTGGTAGGACTGAAGGGGGATACGGATGAAATTTTAAAAATGTAGGGTTGTATCTCTTTTCAAATCTGCTGCAGTTATGTCTGTCTTCAAATCCTTTCACAAAGGGCATGTTCATTTTCCGTAAGAGGTCACAGTAGTGTGGGTAATCTGGATGCTCAATAGCTTTTGCTCCCGAGAAGATGAATCTTTTAGAGATGGATATCTTTCCAGGCATGTTCTTAACCTCTGTATTCATGGACTGTCTCATCATTTTTGAGGATTGTGAATTAGATTCCTTTGACATTTTTTTTACCCTTTAACTACTAAAAACCCATATTTCTAGTAATGGAAGATTAGGATTAATCTAGCACAAAATTATTAATTCAAATTTCTAAATGTTAGTAATAAAAAAAAGTAGGACAATTTTTTTTCTGCTTAAAGAGAGATGGGCCAGTACAGAAACAGAACAGAATAAAAAAAAGAAAGAACCTTTTTTGTTGCTTGGCAACAGGTAGAACTGTAACTCATGGAACTACTTATTATGTACATCATAATGCAATTTCTAAGGAAAACCCAAAAAATACTAGTAATATTTCCATTACACTTTTTTCACCAATACTCAGGAAACCAATACACACACCCCCCCCCACACACTTTTTCATGTTTATATTTTGTGGGTAAGATAGTAACTTAATATGGTGAAGCTGATTGTGTGAATACACACACACACACACACACACACACAATCTCTCTTACACACACACACACACACACACACACACACACACACACACACACACACACAGTATTTTCCTGATTTGGATACATTATAAAAATTGGTATATGTGTAATTTAAAGACACTGTAACAATGAACAATGAACATACATTTTTTAATGTATGTTTTTTAAGGAAAATAATCCACAAATTATAGCCAAAGTAAAGCTACATCCTTCTATGCCTTACATTATCATCGGTTTCCTTACGGTGGAGATCTCATAATTTCCAGAATGAAAGCAATGAGGGTATTTATGTCATTTCAATAAATGGCAACAAAAATAGACCTGTTTTAAATGATAAGTATAGCAGTCCACTTAAGAGCTTTTTTTAACTTGACAATTTGTTTTGCATGAAAACTGCAACTAAATTGCATTATTACAATTTAGGGGATACTAGCTTTTGTCTTCCTTCCATGAAGCAACAAAACAAAACAAAAACCAAAACAACAACAATAGCAACAGCAAAACAAACAAGGCAAGCTTCCACAAGAGTCAGGCACAGAATATATAAATCAGATCAATTGTATGATAGTAAGTATAAGCTGAATGTGACCTCACCCACGTATGATGACGATTGAATTTTGAGATATACTACTATCCAAGAGGTAAAGTTGAAATAAATGGTAAGTTTTTTCGGCTTGGGGTCCTGGACACAGTATATCCAAGACATGAAAGTCAGTGTTTAGTCCACTCAGTGTCACTCATTTCTTCATATTAAAGTGGAAACATTTAATAGTGATTTTAGTTGCTCATCATTCATTGTTCAATATAGTTGTATAAAGTTTATTTCTATCATAGCTGAACTAATCATTAAATCATTCCAAGAGCAGAAAAGTGGATGTAAGATTCTCTTTCAATTTAAAATACATTCTCATTATAAATGGCCTCTTAGATGGTTTTGCATGTTTTCCTGAAACCAAGTTATTTAAGGTGATCTTCCAAGCTGAGTACCGCATAAAAGTCAGTTTCATCTATAATCACTTCCTCCGTTTTCCCATCATGCCACCTTTTTAAGGCAATACCTTTAATCCTCCTAGATGTTCACTGTATCTATCTTCTATGAAGTGCAACACATTGAAAACATACAATCGTTGGAATTACTGTAGTAGGAACTTTATTCGTTGGCATTACTATAGTCAGGAACTTTATGGGAGCTGTATATGTTTTAAGCCATTAGTTCTCAGTATTCACTGCCATGAATAGGCACCTAAAGGCTGAAACTCAATACACTGCCAAGGTAATAAGAAGGGTTTTTCCTTTGACCACAGACACCACGGTTAGGCAAAGGTTAGAACCTTGGCGCACAAGACTCTTCTAGCTTTGGAATCTCTGACAAGACAGGTTTTGGAGGGTTTCCCTAGTAGTGCGGTGGCTTCGAAGCCAAAGGAGCCCCACAGGGATCGACATCTTGCTTCCCACGTGTACCCAAGCCAGCTCCCAAGCTAGCACACCTCCCGTAGATCTCCCGAGCGGAAGTGGCGGCGTGTCCGTCGGTCCGTCCTTCCGGCCTGCCGTCCGCCAACTTCCGTCGGCGGGTAGGCGCGCGCCAGGTAACGACCTTCTGCGCCGAGGCTCGGCCGGCGGCGGCGGCGGCGTGTAGATGGAGGCCTTGGCCCCGGGCCGGGCTCCGTGGGGCCGGCGGCGGGCCGGGGCCGCGGGCTCCGCGCTCTTGGCGCTGTCGGTGTCCGCCGTCCTGCTCTCCGCCTTGCTGCGGGCGCCCCCTGCAGGTGAGGCTCGGCGTCGCATGGCGATGGCGAGAGCTCTGGCTGCCTTGGCTCCTCACGAGAATTGCGTGACCCCGTTTACCAAAAAGCCACCCTCGGTGGCTAGTACTGCACCCAAGAGCCTTGTTTTGTGTAGGACTCTTTTGAGAAGAACTACATTTGCATAGAGAAGATCGCTATGGGGTCTAGCGTGAAGGAGGTCTAGCTCCAGGCCACTACCCAAACGTGAAGCTGTAAAATTAAAAGTGCCTTAATAAACTTAAGTCCGTGGGTCATTGGCAGCCTTTGTGTTTCAGAGTGATTGTGTCCAGTGATGTGTACTGAATCTCTGTGGTGAACCTGGTGAGCTTTTAAAGCATCCTTGATTGTGGCGCGCCCTCTGTTGGTTCTGGATGTAAAATGCAGGGTGTAGCTGAGGGTGTAAGATTTAAACACTTCTTACAGTTTAAAAAATATATTTACATTGGAGAAAGAAATGAGCATTTACTAGATTTCCTTTTTTAACTAGAAGGTGTTGGATTCAGTGTGTGTGTGTTGAAGTTGTAGACTAAGCTGTTTTCCATACATTCTAAATAAATGTACTGAAGATACACGTGTGAGAGTTAAACTGGTGAACTAAGGGAGAGCGAAAAGATAAAGTAATCGAGTATACAAACGTAGAAGAAATGTGAAGAAAGGGATAGGGTAGACAAAGAAAAGTCATGGGACGTGCTTGCTAGTTTTTGTTAATGTGACACAAACTACTGTCACCCGGGAATAGGAAACCTCAGTTGAAGATTTGACTCTGTCAGATTGATCTGTGAATGCATCTGTGGGGTATTTTCTTAATTGCTTTTGATGAGCGAGGGACTCTGGGGGGTGGTGTAATCCTTGGGGAAGTGGTCCTGGGCTGTGTAAGAAAGGCTGAGCAAACCAGAGGAAGCAAACCAGCAAGCAGTGTTCCTCCATCCTTTGCTTGACTTCCTCCTTCTAAGTCTGAGCTTGAGTCCTCGCCTTGGTTTTCTTGCATGATGTATAATCTGTAAGGCGAAATAAGCCCTTTCTATCTCTCTCCCAAGTTGATTTGGGACATAGTGTTTACCACAGCAACAGAAAACAAATTACGACATGGAGTGGTGGGGAGGATATGGCGATTACTCCCTATATGTAATATGAAGTCGAGGTGTGGGTGCAAAGATAGCTGTGAGAAAAAACCTGTCTTTATTCTGTCTGAGAAAGATGAATTTGAATATGACTCTTGGCCTTGGACCTCGTAATGAAAATTTGTGGTTTTGTTTTAAAATATTGCCTGGCTTTTCTTTTCTCTAATAATGACTATCAAAAACAGGAGAAGCAATTAGTATCTTAACATGTACACTGTGACTAGTAAAGGCTGATATTTATATAACATTTCATAGTGCCTATGATAACTCTGTGAGGCTGGAATTACTGTCAGCCTCATTTTGTAGATGAAAACCCCTCTGACTTCTAGTTTAAAGTAACTTTCCTGATATCAGTATGTGGCATACTTTGCATTTAAACTCCACTCCAGCCTTTAGTGCCATGATCTCTGCACTTGCTTGCTATTCAGGCTATTTGGGGTTAATACTTTACAGTCATTGAGCTTCTTTTCTCATTCGTTCTGCTCACAGCATCAGGAGATCATATTGCTCATTCAAAAGTGAATGAAGTCTATTAGGTTGTTTTTCATAATTATTGTTTTAATAGTTTTCATGTCAAAGGTGTAGTGCTTGCAAACGACTCTTGATAAGTTGACTTAAATACTACTGTGTCCATCAATCAAGTTTGTACCGAGGAAAGTGATGTATGTGTTTGAATAACTGTATTCCATTGTATATTGACTGTCCAATGACAGCTGAGTAATGAGGACAGGCAGGGAATTTGATGGAGTAGGGGTTTGTGTTTGGGGTCCAATAAAGTGGGAGAATAGTGTGAGTAGGCACGGAAGCTGGGTTAAGATTTTTAACTGGTAAGCCATAAGTATAGTAAATTCTTTTAAGGGTATACAGAGCAGTAGATAACATGTCATAGGAGACAGATTCATGCTTCTTGAAATGGATTCAAAATAAATCGCACTCTTATTTTAATACTTTGGAATTTTTACAAGACAAACTTTGATCATTTGTGTTCTTTTCTTTTTTACAGTTGGAAATTTGGCTCGATTGCCAAGAAGTTTTCGCTTGACTCAAGACACACCGAAAATAGTGGGATCCTCACACTTTCCTGGTACTCATAAGTAGCTTTTTAGTAATTGGAAGTTCCTAGCATCTGTTCACAGTTTAACAGTCCTGCTGGAAAGGGTCATGTTCCCCAGTTAAGAGTAACTTCTGCAGAGCTGAGTTAAAGTGTTTCCTTTAGCCAAGTCTAGTTCTGTGTGCAAAGAAAAGATACTTCTAAAAGTTAACTGAAGTTTAATACAGTGTTTTTACTTGTTACAGATACACTACTCACTATAATTTTAATATGGGAATCTTAAATATGCTAAAATAATTTCTAATTGAGATCTAAACACCATAATAATTTTAGATATATATTTTCAGATATTCACATGAGGCACAGCAGCTGCAACTTCTTTTAAAAAAATTTTTATTGAGTTAATTTACTTGCCACGAACCACCACCTTTAATTTTTTTTTTTAGTTTGTTGACAAGGTTGACAACCAGCAGAACTTTCTAATTCTACATCATCATCATATTGTAAAGAAACACCTATGCTCTTTAAACAAGTATTCCTGGCCCCTAAATACTGCTAATACTTTCAGACTGTTATTTGCTGTTCTTGGCTTAATTAAAACCAGACACTATATTGCCTTTGTGTTCACTTTGTATAACACTGTTTTTTTTTGAGCTTGTATAAGTACTCCATTCCTTTTTTATAACTGAATAATGGTTTTTTGTATGTGAATGTATGTTTTTACTTTTCAAGTATGTCTTAGGGGAGTAATTTGTAGCTAATGTATCAGTGATCTGTTTGACTTATTGAAGAACTGCTAAAATGTTTTCCAGAGAGCCTGAATTTGTTTTCCTTTCCATATGCCAGCAGTATATGGAGGTCCAAACTTCCTAACATTCACATCAACACTTGTTACTGTCCATCTTTTTTTTTATGGCTATCCTAGTCATGTGTGAAATGATACCTTATTGTGGTTTTCAGTTGTATGCTCCTAAGGACTCATGAGCTACCTTGTCTCAAATATATCTGTGTAATATGTAGGTATCTTTCTGTAAGAATGCCTATTTGCGACAATATATATCTCTTACTTTTTCTTGTTTTTGTTGAGTTGTAGAGTTCTTTATGTATTTGGGCTGTTGGAAACTTATTAGATATCATATGACTTAACAAACATTTTCTACCATTCTGTGAATTGTATTTTTTTCTTTTCTTTTTCTAAACACTCACTTTATATAGTGTTCCTCTATGTAGCCTTGGATGTCCTAGGACTAGCTTTTTAAGTTAGACTCTGTAAATCTTGAAGTCATAGCGATACATATGTCTCTGTCTCCCAAGTGGTTTAAAGGCATGTACCACTATAGCCCAGCTAGAATTTTATTTTATTTTTTCTTTTCCTTTATTTTTTATTTCTTCAAGTTACATCTCAATCGCAGTCCCCTCCCTATTCCCCCTCCAGTCCCACCCTTCCACCCTCAATCCCCCATCCTCTTCCCTTTTTTTTTCTTTTAAGTTTAAGGTATATCTTATTTCCCCCTACAGTTTCCCCTTTCAGTCCAACAAATGGCTCTTTCTCTTAAAATAACAAATGCAATACAGTACCACAGAGGTAAGTAGGCCACAGTTATGAGGGTTATATGGCTTAACGTACATTCCCAATGACCAGTCCATATATATTTGGTACCTGACTTTAATGTTCTACTATCTAAACATCTCCATGAGTTTAAAGGTCTATATCTGACTCAACATTCATACTAACTTGCAACACAATTTTAAAAGTATCTTCTTAGATCTGTAACACTCTCTTGACTCCAAAACAACTCAAAATTAAATTATGAGACTCTAGCTATCTGTTCTTCAATCACCTCAGAGACCTGAGAGGGATAAATATATCTGATTTTATAGGAAGTACAGGGTCTGCAGCTTCCCAAACTAAGAAATGACATACCAGTGGCTGCCTGTACAGTTCCCATTTTCTCTCCATACATTACAGCATCCATCTTCAGTCATTTGGCCCCATTTCTCTGACAGACATTGATTGTAGAGCAGGGGTTATGAAGGACTTACCTACCCTGTCTTGGCAGAGCTAGTCTGTCGACTTACCTGCTTCCAGGTTTTGTCCTTTTTGGACAGCATTCTGTCTACAGTTGGGGCAAGGGGCTTTTCCTACCAAGAGATAGGCTTGCGACTAATTCAGTCATCTCCCACTGGAGATTCTTCGATGCTGATGTTCTACTTGGAGGAGAATAGGGGGTGCTGTCAGGAGTTGATATGTCTTGATATAAAAAAATCTAAAGTTACGAAAACATCTTTGAATGCCATATTCTGCAGATCTCTTGAGGTTTTTGAAGAGGCCCTATCTATCACTTATATTAGGGTAAGCAGATGTTGCTTGTCTCTTGCCGGTTTATTTCTGATTAGCTTAGAAAGAAACTATAATAGACTGTCATAGTACCTAACTGAATGACCGGCTTGCATAACCATTAGTTTGCATTTCTTAATTATCCTAAACAGTTTATGACAATTAGTAGTAAAAGGCCGAAACATCACATTTCATTTTTTTTCTTTATGTCCTAACCCTTCCATCCCATTTCTCTGGGGTGGGGTGTCCTTATATAACAGTCCCTCATCTCATTTGAGAGGTCGTATGAAGGCCAAGAGCCTCTTCATTCATTGGGGATCTACGAAGCAGTACCATCAGTGAAAAGTGTCTCGTTGCCTGGGAGAGAGAACTACTAAACAAACAAACGAATAAGCATACAATAGATAAAAAAGACTAAAAAATAGAAAAAATATAACTAATATATAAAAAATAAATAAAGAATAAAAATTAAAAATAAGAAGTCTATGTCCAAGTTCCCTTTGGTGTGTTAGTTGTAGTATCGATACCTTCTACTATATAGCTAAAATCCTACTATAAGTGAATAAATGCCATATGCGTCCTTCTGAGTCTGGGTTAGTTCACTCAGGATGAGCTTTTCTAGTTCCATCCATTTGGCTGCAAATTGCATAATTTCATTGTTCCTGATAGCTGAATAATATTCCATTGTGTAAATGTACCACAGTTTTTTGACCCATTCTTCGGTTGAGGGACATCTGGGTTGTTTCCAGTTTCTAGCTATTACAAATAAGGCTGCTATAAACATAGATGAGGAAACTTCCTTATGATTCCGTGAAGAGGCATTTGGGTGTATACCCAGAAGTGGTATGGCTGGGTCCTGAGGCAGAGCTATACCAAGTTTTTTAAGATATCACTAGACTGACCTCCATAGTGGTTGCACAAGCCTGCATTCCCACCAGCAATGGAGTAGGGTACCCCTTTCTCCACACCCTCGCCAGCATGTGCTGTCATTTGAGTTTTTGATCTTAGCCATTCTCACAGGTGTGAATGGAATCTCAGAGTCGTCTTGAGTTGCATTTCTCTGATGATTAAGGATGTTGAGCATTTCTTCAAGTGTCTCTCAGCCATTAGGGATTCCTCCTTTGTGAATTCTCTATTTAGCTCTGTCCCCCATTTTTTGATTGGATTATTTGGTTTCTTGGCATTTAATTTCTTGAGTTCTTTGTAGATTTTGGATATTAGCCCTCTGTCAGATGTGGGGTTGGTGAAGATTTTCTCCCAGTCTGTAGGCTGCCGTTTTGTTCGAATGACAGTGTTCTTTGCCTTACAGAAGCTTTTCAGTTTCATGAGGTCCCACTTATTGATTGTTGATCTCAAGTCCTGAGCTGTTGGTGTTCTGTTCAGGAAGTTGTCGCCTGTGCCAATCAGTTCGAGGGTTTCTCCCACTTTTTCTTCTAGTAGATTTAGTGTGACCGGCCTTATGTTAAGGTCTTTGATCCACTTGGACTTAAGTTTTGTACAGGGTGATAAGTATGGGTCTAACTTCATTCTTTTACAAATGGACATCCAGTTGGACCAGCACCATTTGTTGAAGATGCTGTCCTTCTTCCATTGTGCCGTTTTGGCTTCTTTGTCAAAGATTAGGTGGCCATAAGTGTGTGGGTCTATTTCTGGATCTTCAATTCGATTCCATTGATCTACTGGTCTGTTTCTATACCAATACTATGCTGTTTTTACAACTATTGCTCTGTAGTACAGCTTGAAATCTGGGATGGTAATACCTCCAGATGCTTTTTTATTGTACAGGATTGATTTAGCTATTCTGGGCTTTTTGTTGTTCCATATGAAATTGAGGCTAGCTCTTTCCAAGTCTATAAAAAATTGTGTTGGTGTTTTGATAGGAATTGCATTGAATCTATATATTGCCTTTGGTAGGATGGCCATTTTTATTATGTTGATCCTACCTATCCATGAGCATGGAAGATCTTTCCATCTTCTAAAGGCCTCTTCCATTTCTTTCTTCAAGGGCTTGAAGTTCTTGTTGTACAGGTCCTTTACTTGCTTGGTTAGAGTTACCCCCAGGTATTTTATGTTGTTTGCGGCTATTGTGAAGGGGGTTGTTTCCCTTATTTCTTCCTCAGCCCATTTGTTTGTTGTATAAAGAAGGGCTTCTGATTTTTTTGAATTAATTTTGTATCCAGCCACTTTGCTGAAGATGTTTATCAGCTGTGAGAGTTCTCTGGTGGAATTTTTGGGGTCGCTTATGTATACTATCATATCATCTGCAAATAGTGATAATTTGACTTCTTCGTTTCTGATGTTTATCCCCTTGATCTCCTTTAGTTGTCTTATTGCTCTAGCAAGAACATCAAGTACTATATTGAAGAGATATGGTGAAAGTGGACATCCTTGTCTTGTCCCTGAGTTTAGAGGAAATGCTTCAAGTTTCTCTCCATTTAATTTGATGTTGGTTACTGGCTTGCTGTATATTGCCTTTATTATTTCTAGGTATGGTCCTTGTATGCCCGTTCTCTCCAGAACTTTTAGCATGAAGGGGTGTTGGATTTTGTCAAATGCTTTTTCTGCATCTAGCGAGATTATCATGTGGTTTTTTTCTTTCATCTTGTTTATATGGTGAATGACGTTGATAGACTTTCATATGTTGAACCATCCCTGCATCCCTGGGATGAAGCCTACTTGATCATGGAGTATGATACTTTTGATGTGTTCTTGAATTCGGTTTGCTAGTATTTTATTAAGTATTTTTGCATCTATGTTCATGAGGGAGATTGGTCTGAAGTTTTCTTTCTTTGTTGGGTCTTTGTGTGGTTTAGGAATCAGGGTGATTGTGGCATCGTAGAATGAGTTTGGCAATGTTCTTTCAGATTCTATTTTGTGAAAGAGTTTGAAAAGTATTGGTGTTAGCTCCTCTTTGAACGTCCGGTAGAATTCCGTGCTAAAGCCATCTGGCCCTGGGCTTTTTTTGGTTGGGAGATTTTTAATGACTGTTTCTATTTCCTTAGGGGTTATCGGGCTGTTTAATCTGTTTATCTGATCTTGATTTAGCTTCGGTAGGTGGAATCTATCAAGAAAATTGTCCATTTCACTTAAGTTTTCAAATTTGGTGGAGTATAGATTTTTAAAGTAGGATCCAAATATTCTCTGGATTTCCTCAGTGTCTGTTGTTATTTCTCCCTTTTCATTTCTGATTTTGTTGATTTGTGTTTTCTCCCTCTGTCTTTTAGTTAATTTGGCTAAGGGTCTGTCTATTTTGTTGATTTTCTCGAAGAACCAACTCTTGGTTTTATTGATTCTTTGTATAGTTCTTTTTGTTTCTAAGTTGATTTCAGCCCTAAGTTTGATGATCTCCTGCTTTCTGCTCCTCATGGGAGTGTTTGCTTCTTTTTTTCCCAATTCACCCAGTTTAACTGTTAATTCGCTAATATGAGCTGTCACAATTTTCTTTTTGAAGGCACTTAGTGCTATGAACTTTCCTCGTAGCACAGCTTTCATTGTGTCCCATAGGTTTGGGTATGTTGTGTCTTCATTTTCGTTGGATTTTAAGAAGTCTTTGATTCCTTCTTTATTTCTTCCCTGACCCAGTGGTCCTCTAGTAAAGAGTTGTTCAATTTCCATGTGAGTGTAGACTTTCTGTTGATTCTTTGCTTTATTGAAGTCCAGCTTTATTCCATGGTGGTCTGATAAGATACAAGGGATTATTTCAATTTTCTTGTATCTGTTGAGGCTATCTTTGTGTCCAACTATATGGTCAATTTTGGAGAAGGTTCCGTGAGCTGCTGAGAAGAAGGTGTATTCTTTTGTGTTTGGGTGAAACGTTCTGTAGATATCTATTAGGTCCATTTGGTTCATGATCTCTGTTAGACTCATTATTTCTCTGTTTGGCTTCTGTCTTGATGATCTGTCCATAGTTGTGAGTGGGGTGTTGAAGTCTCCTACTATTAAAGTGTTTGGATCAATATGCGATTTAAGTTTTAGAAGCGTTTCTTTTATAAATGTAGGTGCCTTTGTATTTGGGGCATAGATGTTCAATATTGAGATGACCTCTTGGTGGATAGAATTTTATTTTTTAATGTCTTTTGAAAGATACATTTTAAACTTTGGTTGGCTCAGTTTATTTTTTGTTTCATGTTAAGAGTCTCATAGTCTTTATGATCCATTGTGAGTTAATTTTTTTGCTTTTGATAAATGCTAGAGCTAAAAAATCATTCTTTAGTGTATGGTTGTCCCATTGTTGAGGGGACTAGTCTCTCTTTTGAAGTCTGTCTTGTCACTGTTATTGAGAAGCAATTAGCCATGGCTGTGGGCTTAGTGATGGGTTCTCCATTCTGTTCCATTGGTCTGCATGGCTGTTTCTTATGCCGATACCTTGCTGTTTTGATTATTGTTGCTTTAAAGTGAATCTTTAAGTGATTAAGTGTGAAGCCTTCAATTTAGTTCTCTTTAGCATTCTTGTTACTGTGGTCCCTTGCAGCTCCACATTAATTCTACAATCAGTGTCATTTGCAACAAAAAGTACACTGGGCTTTTAAAATAGGAGTTGAACTGAATCTCTAGATCAAATTTTGCCCCTTATTAATCTTTTTATTGAATGAAAATTAAATAGGGTCACAATTATGTAAGCCTGATTTCTCTTCAAAGTGCTTTTAGTTTTCAGAATATAGTTTATTCCTATTTATTTCATTTTAATAGTATTTTAAATGAGAGAATTTAATTTAGTTAGTTTTTGGATTGTTTATTGCTGATTTTAGAAATGCAGTTAATATTTTCATATTGATATCCTACTTTGTCATTTGCAAACTTTATTTATTAGCTCTTTTTGGGGAGAATTCTTTACCTATGCAAATTATTTTGCACAGGCAATTTCTTGTGCAAATTATGACACCTGAAAATAGCTGCATGTCTTCATTTCCAATATGAATGTAATTGTTTTTATACAAGTTGTTTCATTTAGAACTTCTTCATCTATACTGATTATAGCAAATTGCTTTGTGTTGCCTCTGTCTTGGGGAAGGAAGAACATTTCAGTTTTTGAGTATTCAGCATAATGGTAACTGTGTTTTAAAAGATATTCTTAATCAGGCTGAAGAAGTTTCGTTTTGTTCCTGTTTGTTGAGTATTTTTGCTGTGAAGGGTATTGGATTTTGTTAAATTGCCTTTTTACATCTGTAGAAACACTCATTTGGTTTTATTTATTTTATTGCTATGATGCTTTATATTGATTACATTTTGTATTTTGAAATAATATTGCATTTTGAACAAATTTCAGTTGATCATGTTTAGTCCTTTGTTAATCATGATGTATAGTCATTTGCTTTGTAAAAAAAAAAACATTTATTATTTGTTGTCTGGGGGACGTGGAGGAGTATGCATGAGTGCTACTGCCCTTGTGTGGATGTCAGAGGACATCTTAGAGAAGTTGATTCTCTCCTTCATTCATGTGGGTCCTAGAAATTGAATTCAGTTGTCAGGCATGGTGGGAAGTACCTTACCTGCTGAGGCATCTCACTGGTCCATTACAGTCCTTTTCAAACTTTGATGGTTGGATTTTACAGTTATTATTGTGAGGTCTCTGTTTCATAAAGGCTTATAGTCTTTTGTGGGTATTCCACTTAATGTTAGGATGGTGGTATATTTATAGAACAGAATGCGGTATATTTCCTTCTCATATTTTTTGAGACAGTTTGTGAAGATTTTTGTTAACTTTTAGTTATTTGATAAAATTTGCTGGTGACTCCATCTTGTTTTGGAATTTGCAAAATATATTTTAATAGCAATTTACTCTGCTTTTAAGCTTATTCAGATTTTATATTTAATCATGTATTCTAAGGAAAAAATGAGAGACAAACTATTAAGGATCACTTATATATAATTAGTTACTTCTCTCTGTTACTTTTATTATAAACAATGAGAATCATTTGCTTATGGATTTTAGTGGATCATGGAGGGTGTAGGTGTGTATCTTCTTGATTTTTTCCTTGCTGAAGTTCAGTGATCTTTTAAAATCTGTAGATGTATGATATTTGTGAATTTCAGGAAGGTTTTAATCAAAGTTTCTTGAAACATTCTCTGTAATTTTTTTCCTACCTTTCCTGGGACTCTGATGAACTGATGATTTCCTTTATGTCCTAGCCATGGTTCATTTTCTTTCTTCTCAGTTTCATGTCTCTCAGTTTGGATAATCTCCATGTGGCTTTTCTTAAAGTCTTCTGTTCCTTCTGGCTGCTTAGTCTTCTGCTGATCCCTGAGATTGGGGTTTTTGTTTCAGTTATAACATTTTTTAGTTTGGAATTTTTTCTGATGCTCTTTAATATTTTCATTTGTATACACTAGTTGAAATGACTGTATCCTACGTTTTTATTAGTATTTTAGGTATGGTTTTCTTGGCTCATACTTAAAATAACAAATTTAATATTCTAATCTGTTGAGCTAAACATTTGTTCTTTCTCAAGGTTAGTTTCAATTGACTGCTGTGTTTTATATACATATTTCTCAGATCTTTTTTGTTTGTCATTTTTTTTTAAAATTTGAGAACTGGACATTTAAAATAACGTTGCATAGTGATTCTGAAAATAAGATTATTTTGCCTTCTTAAGATATGGTGGTAGTGTTTTGGCTGATTTTCTTCAGGGTAATGCTAGCCAGAAATGTAAACATTTGTTACTGGTTAGTCCTTTAGCTTTTACTGAGGGTCTCTGAAAGTTTTTTTTTTCCAGGGGGATGGGTGGGGAGAGCATAACTTTAGTTTCCATACAGTTGGGTGACAGTTAGGGTTTACTATTCACTGTAAGCTGAGTAGAACCTCAGTTTCACTCAGAGGTGAAACTGAATGTTTACATACTGTGTAATAATAATAATAATAATAATAATAATAAAATATATATGTATATACACACACACACACACACACACACACACACACACACACACAGTCCTGGGTATGTACATATTCCTGGGCATGAACTTGTTGTTCTATTCTCTTTGGAATGTGTTAGAATTTTTCAAAGTTCCAAATATCATTCACTATTTTTTTCTCTTAAGCATTTGATAATGTGCTTCCTGTAATTATTTCACTGTATCAAATTACACAATCCAGCATATTATAAAATCCAGTAACAATGGCCAGAGAGCCTTTCAAGAAGCTGTTAGATCCAATGCCAGCCCTTTGAGGGAAAACAATTGTAGGCATCCAAATTCCATTTACTCCCTCTAGTGGCTGCCAGGCTACTGGCATTGCTGTAATTTCAGACCAGTACTTTTCAAGGCTACTAGAGAGGTGGAAGAAGGAATTAGAACCAGATATAATACAATGCTACAAGGTGAGCTTTCTTTAAGCACAGCAATTCTCTAGGACTATTGCAACAGAGTGCCATATAGTAGGTGGTTGAAACAACAGAAAGGCTTCATAGTTCTGGAGGCTAGAATTCAATAATGAGAGTATTAGCAGCTCAGGTTCTGTGAGGGCTATGAGCAAAAGGTCTATTTCAGACTTTGCCTGGGCTAGAAATGGGCTACCTTCTCCCTGAATCTCTTCTATGTCTTCTCCTTGTATTTGTATGTGGGTGTAAATTTCCCCTTTTATGTGACCATTAATTGTATTGGATTTGATCTACTCTATAGATTTGATTTATCTTGCAGAGGCTGTGTGTCCAATTGAGTTCACATTCTCAGGGTGGATTAATAATTCACTATAAGAGAGGAAGGCACAGTTTAGCCTATATACTGAGATATATAATAGAATCTTCCCTCCTCTATCCTCTCCTGATCTTTTCTTTACCATCCTCTTTCTGCTCCCTCTCTTCTTTCTTTCTCCCATCTTTCCCTCTGTCAGCTCACTTTCTTTAAACTTTTTATTGGGCAAATTCATCCCACCTGTTTTTATTAGTGTATATCAGTTATACAAATAGTAGTTTTTGTACACATGTAGGATGCTTTGAGGACATAAAAACCTGGTCATCTTCCATTTTTCAAATAGTAACTCATCTCTCATACCTTATTAAATAGTATCTCAGGCTAGCGATATGGCTCAAACATAAGAGTGCTTGGTGTGTGTGGATGAGGATCTGATTTCAGATACATAGCTCTCATATAAAAGCTGGTGATGTCCTGCATGCCTGTGACCCCAGCATTGAGGGAAGGAGAAAGGTGAATCCCTGGAATCACTAGCTAGATGGCCTAGCTGAAACTGAACTTTAGGCGCTGAGAGATTGTGTTAGAATAAGGGGGAGAACAGTAGGAGATGGTTAGTGCCTTTCTCTGCCCTCACACCCTCTTATGAACAAAAGTGCATTCACTGAATGAATGAATGAAACGTGAATAAACACACACCACACAAAACATAGATTCTGTGTATGAGAGAGACCATGTATTGTATATCATATTGAGCCTGGTCTGTTTAACTTACCAGGATCTCAATTTCCATCATTTTTTTCATAAATAACATAATTTCATTACTTTTCATAGCTGAATAAAAGTCACAACTTAAAAATCCATGTTGTTTTTATACCTAGTCTTATTCTATAACATGGATGTCTTGAATAGTGCCACAACAATCACTGATGTGAAGATGTCTCTCTTATATGTTGAGTTAGTTTCCTTGGATGGATATGGATACATATATGCATACATACTGATTTCTGGAGTTGTTGAACTAATTAGCATCCAATCAACAGTGTGTAGAGTCTGCCTGAACCCAGCCATGTTCCCATTAGTATGTTTCTTGTTTGTTTTCTTTTAAAATATTTTATCATGTGAGATTATAATACACTTAAATAATTTTCCCCTTCTCTTTCTTCCCTCCAAATTCTCCCATATACGCCTCCTTGTTGTCTTTCAAATTCATGGCTTCATTTATGATTGTTGTCGTTGTTGGTGGTGGTAAGGTGTGTGTGTGTGTGTGTGTGTGTGTGTGTACATAAATATAATCTGCTCAGTCCATAGTATTGCTTGTATGTATGTTTTCAGGGCTTACTGTTTGGATTGGAAGCCAGTTGGTATGCTCTTACCTGAGGAAGATTATTTTCTCCTGCTCACAGGTTTCTTTAGTTGCCTTAAGTTCTTTGTTTAAGGTTGAAGCCTCCTGAACTTTCCCCTTATCCAGATCAGCATGTCTTTGGGGTTATTCTTGTTCAGCTCATGTTTAGGTAGTCATGTTGGTGAGACTTCAAGGGTGTAGCTTTTGACATTTCTTGGAGACACAACCTCACAGCCAACTTTCTGTTTCTTTGGCTCTTAAATTTATCTACCCTCTCTTCAACAATGATCTCTGAGCCCTACATGTAAGAGTTGTGTTGTAGAAGTATCAGTTGGAATTGGGATCCATAAATGTACATTTTGATTGGTTATAATTTTTGTAATGGCTTTGATTTGTGTCTAAAAGACATAAGACATTTTCTTGATGAGAAGTGAGTACTACACTTATCGTTGGGTATAAAGACAAATATTTAGGATGTCATTAGAGATTATTTTGCTGTTCAGTAGTGGTTGTAGATTCTTTTTCAAGATCCATGACCTCACTAGCCTTGTGTAGTTGTATAAGTTTTTAGTCCCAGGCATGATTTCTCTCATGTTGATCATGTCTTAAGTCTAACTAAAGAGCTGTTGGCTACTGCCAAGGTATGTATGACACTACTGCACCCTTAGGGCTGTCATGCTGTGCTGATTGTTGTAGTTCATTGGTATTATAACTAGGTAAGACTATTGATTGTTTCTTGGAAGTTTGCATGTTACCTTCTGTTTCCATGAAAGTTAGTCCTCAGTGAGGAGCCATTCATGTTAGTCCTAGTTCAGGGTCCTCTGTGCCCTGCATCTGATGTGCATGCTGTCTTCAGCAATTGGGATTTACCTTCTACCTCATGGGGGAGGGCAACCAGGGGCAAAAACAATAATCTGTGAGGAGTTGGGAGTCTCTTGCACAACACTAACCACAGCTCAAAGGATGCTGCTGATTCTCATGCCTTGCATTGGGTTTTTTGTTAGTCTTTGGTTGTTAGAGGGAGAATTGTCAGTCCAGATGGGAAAATTTGGTTTAAACTATATATAGTCATACAATGACTTACATGCATAATAGTTGTTTTTAGGCGGATAGTTAATAGTTTGATTCCCTATGTTTTTTTTACAGACATCCTTACTATTATCATTTTCCCTCCTTCTGCATTTACATCTCTCCCTAATTAGAGATCCCTTTTTGTGCCATTTCCACGCTATTTCCCTCTCTATTGCTCTTTGAATTCTCCACTCCTGTACTCACATCTGAAGGTTTGGAGCTAGGAGCCTCCAGGGGGAGAGAACATGTTATGTCTGTCTTTCTAGGCCCGGGTTACCTCACTCAATATGATCTTTTTTGTTCTATCCATTTACCTGCAAAATTCATGATTTTATTTTTCTTTATGGCTGAATAGTATTCCATAGTGTATATGTATCATATTTTCATTATGATAGCTATTCTGAATGGAATGGAAACTCAGCATGGTTTTAACTTGCACTTGATTAATGGGTAAGGATGTGGTCTTTTTCATGTATTTATTGGACATTTTCATTTCCTTTTTCCTTGTTTTCTTTTAATGAAAATAGATTTTTTCATATAGTATATGCTGATTACAATTTCCCCTCCCTCCACTTTTCCCAGCTTCTCCTCTCTTCCCTTCCCATCAGGATCTACCCTCTTTCTGTCTCTCACTAGGAAACAAACAGGCATCTAAGGGATAATAATAAAATAAAATATAATAAAACAAAACAAACACAACAGAAGAAAGATAAAACACAAACAGAAAGAAAACAATCCAAGAAAGGCACAAGAAACAGATAAAGACACAGAGAATCACTTGTTCTTTACATAATCAAGAATGCCATAAAAACACAAAACTAGAAGCCATATATGCAAAGGACCTGTAGAGTAAAAACAATAGATAGAGAAAGGATAAACTAGACAATGTGCAATGAGGGAATGACCTTGGAGCACTCGGCCCTAAATGGGATACCTTCATCAAATTCATTCTTTGAGGGCTCAGGGACTCAGGTGGAAGAAAAGGCAGAAAGATTGTCAGAGCCAGAGGTGATGGATGATGCCAAAGAAACAGTGTCTTCCAGACACAGCAGGACTAATGCACATAAAGTCACAGAGACTGTGACAGCATGCATAGGACCTGCACAGATCCAAACCAGATGGGGTGCCAGTGCTGAGATGGGGAAGTAGGCACAAGGTCTCATTCCTGACCAAGAGGCTGTCGTCAGTTAACAACCACTTGCAAAGAAAAAATTAGTTCCTCCAAGGGTCTCATTGGGTATACATTTGCATTTCTTATTTTGAAAGGTATCTCATCAGTTTACTTTCTCATTTCTGATTTGAACATTTGCTATTATAGTGTTTAACTTTGAATTAAAAAATATATCAGTCTGTTAACAGAGTAATGACTGGCAAGGATTTTCTTCCATTCTGCTGTGTCTGTTACTTGTTTCTTTGATGTGCAGTGGCTCTTTAAATTCATGCAATTCCATTTGTCATTCTTGCTATTTTCTGAGCTGTTGTGGTCCTATTAAAAAAGCTATTACAACTGCCGATATATTGCAGCGTTTGCTCCTGGTAGTTTCAAAGTTTCAGGCCTTACACTGAAGTCCTTGATCAATTTTGAATTGATTTCAATAGAAGATGAATGTTAGAAATCTTTCAGTCTTCTGCATGTACATATCTGTTTCAATCCATTTGTTGAGGAAGCTAATTTTTGTCTGAGATAGGTTTTAATACCACCTTTGTTGACAATCACATGGCTGTAACTGTGTTTGTTCATTTTTGATTCCAGTGGGCAAGTTGCATTGGTCTGTGTGTCTCTTTTGTGCCAGTACTATGCTTTACTAGTTACTCTGTCATATAATTTAAAATTTGATATTATGATAATCTCCAACAGCTCTTTTTCCCCCTCAGGGTGGCTTTGGCTGTTTGGGATGTTTTGTATTTCCTTGTGAGTTTTTGAATTCTTTCTTTATATTTCTGTGAAAAAGGCCATTGGAATTTTAGTAGAGATTGCATTGAATTTGTAGATTGTTTTCAGTAATACAGACACATTCATAATATCAATTCTGACAATTGATGAACATAGGATACTGTCTGTCTTTTAATAATATCTTGTTAGGTTTCTTTCTTTGATGTTTTCAAGTTTTTCATTGTAGTTTTTGTTTTATGTTTTTTTTCCCTAGGTGTTGTTTAAGGCCATTGTTTCCTGGTTTCTTTCTAAGTATGTTTCTGTGTATAGCATGTTAGCATGTTGAATTTTGTTCTGATACTTTGCTGAAGGCGCTTACTAGAGATAAAACTGTTCTAGTGGAGTCTTTAAGATATTTAAGTATAATGCTGTTTATTAGTAGGAGTGATTTGGTTTCTTTCTTATTTGTATCTAATTTTCTTTTGTTCTTTTTTTCTTTTTCCTTAAGACACTATTGCACTAGTGTATTATGCAAGCAGATCACCATTTGTAGATTTCAGTGATACCTAACCCAGAATATATTTTAGTTTCATTTGTTTACTTGCAAATTTCATGACTGTTTTTGAACAGCTAAATAATATTCAATTGTTTAAAAGCTCCATATTTTCCTGACCTGTTCATCTGTTGATGAGCTTCTAACTATTTCTGTTTTCTGATTATTATGAATAGAGTAGCAGTGAAAATGGTTGATCAAGTGTCCTTGTGGTAGGATGAAGTGGCCTTTGGGTATATGCCTAAGGGTGGTATAGCTGGATCTTGGAGTAGATTGATTCTTACCTTTCTGAGGAAATGACATATTGATTTCCATAGTGGCTGAACAAGTTTGTACTCCCACCAGCTATGGAGGAGTGTTCCCCTTCCTCCATATCCTTGCCAGCATGAGATGTTACTTATGTCATTCATCTTAGTCATTCTGACAGGTGTAAGATGAGGTCTCAAAGTAGTTATGATTTTCATTTCTTTGATGTCTAAGATTGTCAAACATTTCATTTAAGTGTTTCTTAGCCATTTGCATTTCCTCGAGAATTCTGTTTAGATCTGTACCCCATTTTAAAATTTTATTATTTGTTTTTTTGTATCTGGTTTCTTGAGTTCTTTATATATTTTGTATATTAGTTCTCTATCTGATGTGGAGTTGCTAAAAATATTTTCCCATTCAATAGTTTGTTGCTTTGTCTCAGTAATGGTGTACTTTGCTTTACAGAAGCTTTTCCATTTCATGAGGTCCCATTTATTGCCAATCTTAGACCTGTGCTAATGGTGTTCTGTTCAGAAAGTCTTTTCCTATGTCAGTGAGTTCAAGGCTTTCCCCTTTTTTTCTCTTCTATTAGGTTCAGTGTATCTAGTTTTATTCTGAGATTTTTGATTTATTTGGAGTTAAATTTTGTGGAGGGTTAAATATGGTTCTATTTGCATTCTTCTACAAGCTAGTGGATGTTACTTCATTTTTCTTGTATCTAGTAAGACTTGTTTGTGTCTAAGCATGTAGTCAATTTTGGAGAAAGTTCCATGAAGTGCAGAGAAGAAGGTATATATTTTTTTTGTTTGGGTGAAATATTGTGTAAATATGATGCATCCATTTAGTTTATAATGTCTACTAGCTCCAGTCTTTCTGTTTGTTTTTTGTCTGTGTGACTTGTGTATTGGTGAGAGTGGGTTATTGATGTCTCCTACTATCAATGTGAAGATGATTATGTGATTTAAGCTGTGGTAGTTTTGCTTTTTTGTTTGTCTTTGTGTTAGTTTTAGTTTTTTTTCTTTTCTTTTTTTTTTTTAGAAATTTGGGTGCCCTTGTGTTTGAGTCATAGATGTTAAGAATTTAAATGTCATCTTGCTGGATTTTTCCTTTAATGAGTATGTAGTGTCCTTTCCTGTCTCTTCTGATTAGTTATAGTTTGATGTCTATTTTGTTAGATATTAAAATGGCTATATCAGCTTGCTTCTTAGGGCCATTTGCTTGCAATATCTTTTTCCAATAATTTATCCTGAGATAAACCATGTCCTTGATATTGAAGTGTTTCTTGTATGCAGCAGAAGTATGGGTCTTGTTTTTACATCCGTTCTGTTAGTCTGTATCTTTTCATTGGGGAAATAGATAATATTGGTATTGGGAGATATCAATGACCAATGATTGTTGATTCCTGATATTTTGTTGTTGGTGGTAGTGCTGGTGTTAGTGGTGTATATGTTTGTTTGTGTGTGTGTGTATATGTGTGTGTGTGTGTGTGTGTGTGTGTATGTGTGTTTTGTTTGTGCATGTTTCTCCCTTCTTTTGGTTTTACTGGTCTAAGATTATTTTATGCATTTTTATGGGTATAGTTAACCTCCTTGGTTTGGAGTTTTCCTTCTAGCACCTTCTATAGGGCTGGATTTGTAGATAGATAATTTAGATAATGTAGACAGATAGTTTACATTTGACTGTATTATGGAATGTATTATTTTTTTCCATGTATGGTGACTGACTGTATTTAGTAGTCTGGGCTGACGTCTGTGGTCTCCTAGAGTCTGTAGCACATCAATCAGACCATGAAATTCTGGCTTTTAGAGTCTCACTTGAGAAATCTGGTGTAGTTCTAATAGGTCTGCCTTTTTATATTATTTGGTGTTTTTCTTTTGTAACTTTTAATATTATTTCTTTGTTCTGTATGTTTAGAGCTTGGTTATTACGTGGTAAGGGTGTTGTGAAATATAATACAGTGAGCATGTATCTTTGATGGGCCTGTGCCAAGCAAGGTATACCCCTGAGAAATTATGCCATGTAACAGATATGCTGCAAAATAGGTTTACTGGGGGAGGGGAGAGGAGTGAGGACTTGGGGAAGGGATAGAGGCAGACAAGTGGACATGTAGACAAGCAGACAGACAGGGAGCAGAGAGAGAGAGAGAGAGAGAGAGAGAGAGAGAGAGAGTCATGAGGGCAGAAAGAGGGGCAGAGAGTAGGGCAGGGAGCACTTGCTCATTGAACAGAGAGGGAATGCAGAGAGAGACCTGAAGTGGGTGGTAGCCCTTTTATCTGCAGCATATGTGTGGCATACCTGGAAGAAGCTGGACGTGGCCAATGATGATGTAAGCAGTTGCTAAATCCTGAGAGCAGACCAGTGGAATTGCCTGTACACTAACAGAAGGGCATTCTTTTATGATCCTATCTATTTGGTGTTCTCTTTGCTTCTTGTACCTTGATAAGCATCTCTTTTAGGCTAGGAAAATTTTCTTCCAAGATTTTGTTCAAAATATTTTCTGTGCTTTTAGTCTGAAAAAATTTCCCTTTTCCTATTTCTGTTATTATTAGATTTGGTCTTTTTGTTGTTGTTGTTGATTTTTTGAGACAGGGTTTCTCTGTGTAACAGTCCTGGCTGTCCTGGACTCACTTTGTAGACAAGGCTGGCCTTGAATGCACAGAGATCCACCTGCCTCTGCCTCCTGAGTGCTGAGATTAATTATCCTGTTTATTCTAATCTAAGTTCTGTCATGTGGCTGGTTACTATTCCTCTGCCTCATCTGTCTGTCCTCAGAGTTTCCAGGGTGAATCTTCCTGTACCTGACTCTATCCCAGTATCTACTCTTTCTACAGGAACTCCCACCTTCTTTTTCCTGCTTCAGCTATAGTCCAATCAGCTTTTTATTGACAAGTGAAGCTTCCATACAAACATGAGATTCTCTCTTCAATTCTCCCTATTAGTCCATTAAAAGGCTCTTTTTCTTACTATAATAACTATAATTAACAATAAGAACAATTGTGAAATAATCAGGTAAGGTCCATACATATTTAGCAACCTTGGAGAAAGTATCCTACTATCTATCCTATCTTGGTGAGTTCAAAGTACTATACCTAAATCATTTTCTATCATAACTTGCATTACCAACCAAAAACCATCTTCTTGGACCTTAAAACATTTTCTTAAATCCTAAATAACTTAAGCTTAATTGTGAGACGATAACTATCTAGTCTTCAACCCCATCAGAGACCTGAGAAGTAGTAAATATTACCTGAGTATTCAGGAAGTACATAGCAAGCAGCTTCCAAACCTATAGAAATGACAGAGATAGTTAGTTGCCTGGACAGTCCCCCAAATTCTCTGTAACATTGGAGCATCATTCTTTAGCCTATTGGCCCAGAATATCTGATAGACTTTTTTTTTTTGTGAAGCAGGAATTATGAAGGACTACTTATTTGTTTTAGCAAAACTTGGCAGTCGACTTCCTGCATTTTGTTTGTCCATTTTGGATGGTGTACTGTCAGGAGTTGAAGCAAGGGCAGCTTCTTGACTAGGGGCTAGCTTGCCACATTTGAAGCAAACTCCATAAGGAGATTCTTTGATGCTCATCATTTTCTTCAAAGTAGAATCAGGGTGCTGTCAGAAACTGACATACCTCATTGTCAAAAAAACCTTTAAATTAATACATATTTATATGCCATATTCTGTAGGTCTCTGAGGTTTATGAAGACTATCTAGCTATAGTATATTTGAATAGGCAAACGTTTCTTGTTTCTATTTACTGTCCATTCAATCTCGGGAGCATATTTCTGTAATAAACTAAACTAGTATCTAACGTGACCATACGTTTGGTTGTCTACTAGCTTGCATTTATTCTAAACAGTTTGTAATAGCAGTTTTTAAAAGGATAAGAACTTAACATAGCATTTTACAAACACAACCTTAATTTTCTATCAATGTACAAAGATCTATACCAGTGTAACCAAATATAACTTTAATTTTGTATCAATATACAAAGTTCTATAAAAATGTAAGATTTTTAGGTATTATAGGTATTAATAGCTCTATAATTTAAGAGTAGATTTAGTAATCTGTCCTTTATTCCTATTGTTCCCATATTATTCCTATATTCCTCTTTTGTCTTTTTAACCCATCTTCCCCTACATAAGAAAGAAAGGATAGAGGAAAGAAAAAGAAAGAGATAAATCCCTGACTCTAACCTCCTATACCTTCTTTCCTCCCTGACCATGATGAATAACAAATTATACCCCACCTCCATAAATGACAACAAAAATTCATAACCCATCAAATGAACAAAACAATGCTTCACTCTGTCTCAGTCCAATCTGGGCTCCACCCACCTCAATTGCAGTCTTTCTAGCATCTAAGCAATGCCAAGCCAAAAGCCCTTCCTTTTTCTAGTTTCCTGGGCTTTACTAATTACAACTGTTGCCCAGGACTATGAGCTGTCAGATGCCAGACTGATCTACATTTCAGAAGTCCTTATAAGTTTACTAAAGAACTCTAACTCTTATTACATCAAGTCTTAAGAAAACTGGCTTAGTATTTGCTGTCCAGTATCTATGTGCTATGAGAATGCAGGCTTAACTAAAGTCCTGATTGGAATAGTCTGAAAGGGTAGACCAATTGGGGTCACCCTTTAAAGCTGTCCTGGAAGCAAGTTTTTTTTTTAACATTTATTTACTTCTTCAGTTGTTTAGCAATTAAAAAGATGTTCTAGGTCTAAGAAGATATCTTTTTAAGTTAGTAATGCAAGTTAGGATGGAAACTTAATTAGGTATAGAACTTTCAACTCATTGAGATAGATAATAGAATATTAATATCAGTTGCCAAATATGTAAGAACTGGATATTGGAAATGTATATTATACCTTAAAATTTTCATAATTGTGGAAGTAAGTTCTGATGAAACAGCAACTGGAGCAGTCTGAGGCTGGATCACCTGGGCTACTTGCTTTGTCTTTATTGGTGTCTGCTCCTTTGGCTGTGAAAACACATGAACTTTTTTTTTATTGTAATTTATTTTTATTGTATATGTGCATGGTGTACAACATAGTATTTTTATATCACTACAGTCAAACAAATTAACAGCATCTACTTACATAGTTATTAGTAATGGCATAAGAGAAACTTATTCTTACCATTGTTGTTATGATTAGCATATTTCCTCTAATAATAAAATATTGTTAATTTCAGTTATGCTGTGATATTAGAGGTCTAGATTTATTCATCCTACATAACTGAAATTTTATTCTATTTGAGTTACACATCTCCACCTGTCTCCCTGCTTCCTCACTGCCTTATAACTACAGTTCCATTCTCTTTTTCTCTATATTCCTTTTTTTCTCAGAGTTAGAGAGTGAACCCCAGTCGTGCATATGTTAAGCTAGTACTATCCACTAGACTACATTCTCAGCCTCTATCTTCTTTATGAGATTCTATATATAATCAAGGTCGTGTACCTTTTTATTCCTATGTTTGATTTGCTTTACTTAGCATAATGCCTTCCATGTTCGTCCCTGTTGTTGGAAATAGCAGAACATCCTTCTTTAAAAGTCCAGCAATATTCTAATTAATACAATATGTGTAACACAATTTTTTTGCCACTCATTTCTTGAAAAATGCACAGGTTGTTTTTATAAGTTGGCCATTGTGAAAGGGCTGCAGTCAGCATGAGAGTCCAGAAGATAGCTTTTTTTTTTAATAAGTACTTTATTTTTTTTCAAGTTACATCTCAGTCGCAAACCCTTCCCTATTCCCCTTCCTGTCCCACCCTTCCACCATCTTCCCCCCCAACAGCTTCTCTTTTCATTCCAACAAATGGTTCTTTCTCTTATAACAGCAAATTCTATACAAAACAGCAGAATTAAATATGCCACATTTATGAGAGTTAAATGGCTCAGTATACCTTCCCAATGTCCAGTTCATACATATTTGGCCCCTGACTTTAACCTTCTACCTCTAACCATCTCCATGAGTTTAAAGTTCTATAACTGACTTAGTTTTCATACTAACTTGCATCACTATTATAACTATCTTCTTAGATCTAGAACGCCCTCTTGATTCCTAAACAACTCAAAATTTAGCTATGAGACTCAAGCTGTTTATTCTTCAACCACCTCAGAGAGCTGAGAAGGATAAATATATCTGATTGTATAGGAAGTGCAGGGCCTGCAGCTTCCAATACTAAGAAATGACAAACCAGTGTCTACCTGGAAAGTTCCCATTTCCTCTCCATACATTCCAGCATCAGTCTTCAGCCTTTTGGTCCTGTTTCTCTGACAGACACTTATTGTAGAGCAGGGATTGTGAAGGACTAACCTACCCTGTCTTGGCAGAGCTAGGCTGTCGACTTCCCTGCTACCAAGTTTTGTCCTTTTTGGACAGCAGTCTGTCTGCAGTTGAAGCAAGGAGTTTTTACATGCCAAGAGATAGGCTTGCCACTAATTCAACCATCTCACACTGGAGATTCTTCGATGCTTTTCTTCTACTTGGAGTAGAATAGGGGGTGCTGTCAGGAGCTGATATGTCACGATATCAAAAAAAAAATCTTAATTTAAGACCACATCTTTGAATGCCATATTCTGTAGATCTCTTGGGGTTTTTGAAGATGCCCTATCTATCTCTTGTATTTAGATAAGCAAATGTTACTTGTCTCTTAACAACTTGATTACTGAGTAGCTTAGAGAATATCTGTGATAGATTGTCATAGTAGCTAACAAGGTGACATGCATGCATGACTAGGCGTTTGTTTTTCTTAACTATCCTAAACAGTTTAAGACGGTTGGTATCAAGAGGCCAGAGCTTCACATTTTATATTTAAGTATCTCTAGGTACGATACCATTAGGAAGCGTTACCTTAAATTTTGTATCAATATACAAAGATCTATTCAAATGTGGCTAAATATACTCTTAATTTTGTATCAATATACAAAGATCAATGCCTATGCGGCCCATTACAATCTTAATATTGCGTCCATATACAAGGGTCAATACCATTGTGGCCAACTATAATCTTAATTTTGTATCAGTATACAAATATCAATACTGACGTAGACCAATACAGTCTTATGTTTGCACAATAAACAATGGTCAATACCACTTTAGCCAAATATACTATTAATTTTGTATCAATATACAAGGGTATAAGGGCATATTCAATAATGTGACCTTTCTTCTTTATCCTTCCTGTGCTGTGTCTCGATTTTTCTCAAGTCCGTGCATTCCTACATAGGAGATAAAGAAGGATGCAGAAAAGGGAAAGAAGGAATACCCTGGGTCTAACCTCCAAAACCCATTAAACAGGACCATTTAACAACTTGTAATCTCTTCCCCTAAATAACAGAGTTTTCAGTTGTCCTTCAAATAACCAAAAAAAGGGGGGGGAGGAGAAACACCCTCCCCACCCTCTGGGTATGGGACATCGCTCTCTTAAAATGACTTCCTGCTGATATGGGTCGTAGTAAACCTGTTTGGGGCCCAAACCAAAATGGAAAAATGGTTAAAAATGTTAATACAATCCTTTTATGTTCAGTCCTTCTGTTCTCAGCTGTTTAGATGTCCTAAGGAGTTTGTAGGCAGAAGCTGAACTTCCAGGCTTTACTGAGGTTCTGGCTGGGGCATTGTGTAGAGCTGAACGGTGTTAGCGATATTGAGTTGTTGTGGTTGTAGGCTTTTGATGGAGACATCTATTGAGGGAGTCTGTCAGGCTGAATCAACTGGGTCACTCGTCTTCTTTTGGTGTCTGATTCTGATTTCTGCTGAGGTTTCCGTTGTCCAGTTGTCCCTGGGTTCCTTGAATGGATGCTTTGATTCTCCTGGAAAGATAAGAACAGAGCCCTGCCCTATTCCTCACTCAGGGACAATCGCCCTCTTTTTTTGGGGGGGGGGTAGGTAATATTTCTCCTGAAGCAAATTTGGTTTTTGACAATATATAAAGTGTTATCTTTCAATCTGGTTTAAAGAAGAAATTATTTTGTTATTTTGGAGCTAAACCAGCTTTAGAAAACACATGAACTTTTAAAGGTAACATGCACTTCTGCAATAACATATGTATGGAATGTACAATGTGCACATATGAGCTAAAGATGATTCTCTGCCCTTTTTAAAAATTTGTTTATTTTACATTACAATCACTATCCCTCTCCCTCCTCTCCTCCCAACCCCACCCCTCCATCTACTTTCTTCCTGCTCCCCCCTCCTACCCAGTACCAATCCACTGTGGCACATCAAATCACATCAGGACTATGTGTTTCCTCTTCCAATGAAGCAAGGTAAGGCAGTTCTGCTAAGAGAATAAGCTCCAGAGGGAGGAAACATTGTCTAAGTCCAAGATAAACTATATTACAATTATTAGGGGATCCACTTGAGGACCAAGCAGCCCATCAGATTTATATGTGTAGTGGGTCTAGGACCAGTCCATGCAAGTTCTTTGGTGGTTCAGTCTCTATGAGTCCCCTTGTGTCCAAGTTAATTGGCTATGTGGGTCTTCTTGTGGTATCTTTAATTGCTCCAGCTTTCTCAAACCTTCCCCTAACCTTTCTTCAAGACTCCCTGATTTTTGCCTAATATTTGGGTGTGAATCTCTGCATCTGTTCCCATTATCTGCTGAATAAGGCTTCTCGGACAGCAGTAATGTCAGGTTCTTGCTCAAATCCTTCTCTCCATACACTTTCGATGTCTATTTTATCTCCCCTACTTAGAAGGATTCAAGCATCCTCCCTTGAGCCCTCCTTGTTACATAGTTTTATTAGGTCTGTGAGTTGTAGCATCATGATCCTGTAGTATTGGCTAATATCCACTTATGAATGGGTAAATAGCATGTGTATCTTTTTGAGTCTGCATTAGCTCACTCAGGATGATCTTTTCTGGTTTCATCTATTTACCTGAAACTTTCATGATATCCTAGTTTCTGATAGCCCAGCAGTATTCCATTTTGTAGATGTACCACATTTCTTTATTCATTCTTTGATTGAGGGATATCTGTTTTTTTCCAGTTTCTGGCTATTATGAATAAAACTGCTATTGAACATAGTTGAGGAAATATCCTTGCGATATGTTGACACATATTTGGGGTATATACCCAGGAGTGGTATAGCTGGGTCTTGAAGCAGAACAATTGCCAATTTTCCAAGAAAGCACAAGATTGATTTCTAAAGTGATTGTACAAGTTTGCACTCTCACCAGCACTGAAGGAGTATTTCTCTTTTTCCATATCCTTGCCAGCATGTGCAGTCACTTGATTTTTTATCTTAGCCATTACGACAGGTGTAAGATGGAATCTCAGAGTTGTTTTGATTCGCATTTCCCTTATGACTAAAGATGTTCAGCATTTCTTTAATTGCTTCTCAGCCATTAGAGATTCCTCTGTAGTGAGTTCTCAGTTTAGCTCTGTACCCATTTTTTTAATTGGATTTTTTTTTGGTTTGTTGGTGTTTAATTTCCTGAGTTCTTTATAAATTTTGGATATTGGCCCTCTGTTGGATCTAGAGTTAATGAAGATCTTTTCCCAATCTGTGGGCTGCCATTTTGTTCTATTGGAAGTGTCCTTGGTCCTACAGAAGTTCTTCAGTTTCATGAGGTCCCATTTATTAATTATTGGTCTTAGCGCTTGAGCTATTGGTGTTCTATTCAGGAAGTCATCTCCTGTGCCAATGAGTTCAAGGATTTCCCCCAGTTTCTTTTCTATTAGATTTAGTGTATCTAGTTTTATGTTGGGGTCTTTGATCCACTTGGACTTTACTTTTGTGCAGGATGATAAATATGGTTCTATATTCATTCTTCTACATGTAGACATTCAGTTAGACCAGCACCATTTGTTGAAGATATCTATCTCTTTTCCATTGTATGGTTTTGACATCTTTGCAAAAATCAAGTTTCTATAGGTATTTGGGTTTATTTCTGGGTCTTGGATTCTATTCCATTCATCAGCCTGTCTGGTTTTATGCTAATACCATGTAGTTTTTATTACTATTGCTTTGTGGTATAGCTTGAAATCAGGGATGGTAATACCTTCTGATGTTCTTTTATTGTGCAGGACTGTTCAGTGTACTGGTTTTTAATTTTTTCACATAAAGTTGAGAATTGTTCTTTCAAGGTCTGTAAAGAATTGTGTTGGTATTTTGATGGGAATTGCATCAAATCTGTAGATTGTTTTTGGTAAGAGGGCCATTTTTACTATGTTAATTCTACCAATCCATGAGCATGGGAGATCTTCTTTCATCATCTTCAGTTTCTTTCTTCAGTGACTTGAAATTCTAGTCAAACAAGTCTTTAACTTGCTTGGTTAGTGTTACACCAAGGTATTTTATACTGTTTGTGGCTATTGTGAAAGGAGTTGTTTTCCTAATTTCTTTCTAAGCCCATTTGTCATTTGTATAACTAAGGGAATCAGATTTTTTTTTAAATTAATTTTGTATCCAGCTACTTTGCTGAAGGTGTTTACCGACTGTAGGAGTTCTCTATTAGAGTTTTGGGGTCACTTATGTATACTATCATATCACATGTAAATAGGGATAATTTGACTTCTTCCTTTCCAATTTATTCCCTTGATCTGTTTTAGTTGTCTTACTGCTCTAGCAAGAGCTTCAACTACTATATTAAAGAGATATTGGAGAGTGGACAAGTTTGTCTTGACCCTGATTTTAGTGGAATTACTTTAAGTTTGTCTCCATTTAATTTGATGGTGCGTATTGGCTTGCTATATAGTGCCTTTATTATGTTTAAGTATGTGCCTTGTATACCTGATCTCTCAAGACTTTTTATCATGAATGGGTGTTGGATTTTGTCAAAGGCTTTTTCAGCATCTAGTGAGATGATCATTTTTTTTTCTTTCAGTTTTTTTTTTTTGTATAGTGGATTGCATTGATGGATTTTCATATGCTGAACCACCCCTGTATCCCTGGTATAAAGTCTTGATCATGATGGATGATATTTTTGAAGTGTTCTTGGATTTGGTATTTTATTGAATCTTTTTTCATCAATGTTCATGAGGGAGATTGATCTGAAAATTATTTCTTCTTTTAGTTTATTTTTAAAAAAATATTTATTTATTACTTCAGGTTATATCTTCATCACAGTGCCCTTTTTAAACCCCTCCCAGTCCTACCCTCCCACTCTCTACCCCCTATCCCTTCTATCGCACTCCTCTGGAGTGGAGTGTTCCCTACATAACAGTCCCCCACCCCATTTCAGCAGTCATATGAGGGCCAAGAGCCTCCTCATACACTGGGGTCCTACAAGGCAGCACCACTAGGGCAAAGTGTCTCATTGACAGGTAACAAAGTCTATGTTCCTGTTCCCTTTGGTGCATTGGTTGTAGTATAGTTATCCTGTACTATATGGCAAAAATCCTATTATAAGTGAATAGATGCCATGTGCATCCTTCTGAGTCTGGGTTAGCTCACTCAGGATGAGCTTCTCTAGTTCCATCCATTTGGCTGCAAATTGAATGATTTTGTTGTTTCTGATAGCTGAGTAGTATTCCATTGTGTAGATGTACCAGTTTTTTTTTTTTTTTTATCCATTCCTTAGTTGAGGGACATCTGGGTTGTTTCCAGTTTCTAGCTATTACAAATAGGACTGCTGTGAACATAAATGAGGAAACTTCCTTGTGATTTGGTGAGGAATCATTTTGATATATAACCAGAAGTGGTATGGCTGGGTCTTGAGGTAATGCTATTCCAAGTATTCTAAGAAATCGCCAGACTGATTTCCATAGTGGTTGTACAAGCTTGCACTCCCACCAGCAATGGAGGAGTGGTGTTCTCCTTTCTCTACAACCTTGCCAGCGTGTGCTGTCATTTGAGCTTTTGATCTTAGCCATTCTGACAGATGTGAGATGGAATCTCAGAGTCATCTTGAGTTGCATTTCTCTGATGATTAAGGATGCTGAGCATTTATTTATTCAAGTGTCTCTCAGTCATTAGGAATTCCTTTTTTGTGAATTCTCTGTTCAGCTCTGTTCCCATTTTTTTGGTTGGATTATTTGGTTTATTGGCATTTAATTTCTTGAGTTCTTTGTAAATTTTGGAAATTAGCCCTCTGTCAGATGTGGGGTTGGTGAAGATTTTTTTTTCCAATCTGTAGGTTGCCGTTTTGTTGGAATGACAGTGTCTTTTGCCTTACAAAAGCTTTTCGGTTTCATGAGGTACCATTTATTAATTGTTGGTCTTAGAGCCTGAGCTTCAGGAAATTGTCACCTGTGCCGATGAGTTTGAGGTTTTCCCCCACTTTCTCTTCTAATAGATTTAGTGTGTCAGGCCTTATGTTAAGGTCTTTTATCCAGTTGGACTTAAGTTTTATGCAAACTGATAATTATGAGTCTAATTTCATTCTTTTACATGTCGATATCCAGAGAGACCAGCACCATTTGTTGAAGATGCTGTCCTTTTTCCATTGTATGGTTTTGGCTTCTTTGTCAAAAATTAAGTGAACATAAGTTTGTGGGTTCATTTCTGGGTCTTCAATTCAATTCCATTGATTCACTGGTCTGTTTCTATACCAGTACCATGCTGTTTTTATTACTATTGCTCTGTAGTACAGCTTGAAATTCTGTGATGGTGATACCTCCAGATGTGTTTTTTTTTTTTTTTTTTTTTTGGTACAGGATTGATTTAGCTATTCTTTTTTTTTTGTTATTCCATATGAAGTCTCAAATTGCTTTTTTCAGGTATATAAAGAATTGTGGTGGTATTTTGATAGGAATTGCATTGAATTTGTATATTGCTTTTGGTAGGAGGGCCATTTTTATTATGTTGTTCCTATCTGCCCACGAACATGGGAGATCTTTCCATCTTCTGATGACTTCTGTAATTTCTTTCTTAAGGACTTGAAGTTATTGTCATACAGGTCTTTCATTTACTTGGTTAGAGTTACCCCCAGGTATTTTATATTGTTTTGTGGCCATTGTGAAGGGTGTTGTTTCCCTAATTTCTTTCTCAGCCCATTTATTTTTTGTATAAAGAAGGGCTTCTGATTTTTTTGAATTAATTTGGTACCCAGCCACCTTGTTGAAGGTGTTTATCAGCTGTAAGAGTTCTCTGGTGGAATTTTTGGGGTTGCTTATGTATACTATGATATTGTCTGCAAGTAGGGATAATTTGATTTCTTCATTTCCAGTTTGTATCCCCTTGATCTCCTTTAGCTGTCTTATTGATCTAGCAAGAATTTCAAGTACTATGTTGAAGAGATATGGTTCAAGTGAACATCCTTGTCTTGTCCCTGAGTTTAGAGGAAATGCTTCAAGTTTCTCTCCATTTAATTTGATGTTGGCTACTGGCTTGCTGTATATCACCTTTATTATTTCTAGGTATGGTCCTTGTATGTCTGTTCTTTCCAGAACTTTTAGCATGAAGGGGTGTTGGATTTTGTGAAATGCTTTTTGAGCATGTAGCGAGATGATCATGTGGTTTTTTTTCTTTCAGCTTGTTTATATGGTGAAATACGTTGATGAATTTTCATATGTTGAACCATCCTTGCATTGCTGGGATGAAGCCTACTTGAGCATGGTGTATGATACTTTTGATGTGTTCTTGGATTCATTTTGCCAGTATTTTATTAAGTATTTTTACATCTATGTTCATGATGGAAATTGGTCCAGAATTCTCTTTCTTTGTTGAGTCTTTGTGTGGTTTAGGAATCAGGGTGACTGTGGCCTCATTGAATGAGTTTGGCAGTGTTCCTTCTGACTCTATGTTGTGGAAGATTTTGAAGAGCATTAGCTCTTCTTTGAAGGTTTGGTAGAATTCTGTGCTGAAAACATCTGGTCCCGGGCTTTTGAAATTATTTCTTAATTGAGTCTTTGTGTGGTTTAGGTATCAAGGTGATTGTAGCGTCATAGAATGAGCTTGGCAAAGTTCCTTCTGTTCCTATTTTGTGTAATATTTTGAGGAGTGTTAGTATTAGCTGTTCTTTGAATGTCTGGTAGAATTCTGCATTAAATTCATCTGACCCAGGGTTTTTTTTTTGGTTGGGAGATTTTTTTTTCTAATAACTGCTTTTATTTCCTTAGGGATTATAGGACTTTTGTTTGTTTATCTGCTCCTGATTTAACTTTGGTAGGTGGAATCTATAAAAAAAATTATCCATTTCATCTAGATTTTCCGATATTGTATAGTATAGACATTTGAAGTAAGACCTTATGATTCTTTGGATTTCCTCACAGTTTGTTGTTATTTCCCCCTTTCATTTCTGATTTTGTTGATTTGGGTATGTCTCTTCCTTCTGGTTAGCTTGGCTAAGGGTTTATCTATCTTGTTGGTTTTCTCAAAGCACCAGTTCTTGATTTCATTGATTCTTTCTATTATTCTCTTTGTTTCTAATATATTGATTTCAGCCCTGAGTTTGATTATTTTCTGCCATCTATTCCTCTTGGGTGTGTTTGCTTCTTTTTGTTCTAGGGTTTTCAGATGTGCTTTTAAGTTGCCAGTATTAGATCTTTCCAATTTATTTTATGAAGGTGTTTAGTGCTATGAACTTTCTTTTCAGCACTGCTTTCATTGTGTCCCATAAATTTAGGTTTGTTGTGCCTTCATTTTCATAGAATTCTAGAAATCTTTACTTTCTTTTTTTATTTCTATCCTGACCTAGTAGATATTGAGTAGAAAGATGTTCAGTTTCCATGAATTTGTAGACTTTCTGTTGTTTCTGTTGTTGTTGCAGTCAAGCTTTAATCCATGGTAATCTGATAAGATACTAGGGTGTATTTCAACTTTCTTATATCTGTTCAGGTTTGCTTTGTAAACCCAGATATTATCTATTTTGGATAAGGTTCCATGAAGTGTGGAGAAGAAGGTATATTGTTTTATGTTTGGATGAAATATTCTGTAGATATTGTTAGGTCCATTTGATTCATGATATCTGTAGAAATAAATATTTAAATTAATAACTAGTATTTATATTAAGATTAACTAGTTGGCAGTGTTAATCCTTAACCCACCATTATAAATGAACACACACAGACAACTGATGGATTTTATCAAACCATAACCTAGATTGTGCAATCTTAGTCCATCTAAGCTAGCTCTTAATCCTATTCCCAAAATATGATCCCATATATACATACATCCCCTTGGGGTGTTATTCTTCTGCTTTGTTGATGCTCCTGACTATGTGGAATTATCTTCCTCCATCTACCCCATCATGTTTTCCTCATTCCGGATCCTCTGGCTTCTTCTTTTTCCCCAGATCCTCTGTATCCTTACATTGACTGACAGAATATATCTCTTTTATGGCAAAATGCCTCTTTGCACCAGCTCTCCCATGGGAGCCCCACACCTAAGGAGAGTGGCTTGTCACCCCTTTCTCTTTATATAAATTTAAGATTACGTATATTTATCCATTAGATCAATAAGGACATTATTATTTATTACCAAGCAAAAACTTACATAGTACCTTCATGGAAAAACTGTGTCATGTTGAATTCTAGACTGCTTTTAGGAAACATCCTTATCTTATCAACAGGGGGACCTACCCTGACTTCAGACTAGACTAGTCTAGAGTTCAGAGTTCTGCCTGTTTCTGCCTCCAGTGTGATGGGATTGAGGGCATGTGCCATTACCCCCTGTTCAAATATTTCACTTAAATCCCAGATAATAGTAACTGTCTAACCCAGAGAAAAACTTTGAACTGCAGTGACAATTCCAAATCTGTCCAAAATCCTCAAAAATCTCTTATGTTTTAACAATGCCAAACCACAAAAATATCCATTCTACCTCCCAATAAGGGAAAATCAAAAGACATCTAAAAAAAAATCAAGCAAAGAAACAAGAACATTTCAAAAGTCTTGTTCTAGCTGTTCCATCCTATGCTGCAGTTTTGTTTATCACTCCTTGGAATTTAGTTTCGGCTGCATTTCATTGGTGGATCTGATCCGGACTGCCCTGACAAACATCTAGTAGCCAGGAGCTCTGAGCTCCAGCTGCCATCAATTTTGTCTTATCTATCAGGAAGGACCTTCCTCCTTTCTGTCATTGTCATTTTTTTGGTAACTTCGAATTTCATCTATAAACTACTTTTGTAAGCCTATCCTAGTCCCATCTTTCTCAAAAAAAAAAATGCTACACAGAACCATAATTGTTAGTGTAAAAATCATTTGCATGCTAGGAGAAATAAACTCAATTGGAATCTAAATGTATTGAGACATTATGAATTCCCTGAATTTGATTTCCTGCCATCTTCTTGGATGTGTTTGCTTCTTTTTGTTTTAGAGTTTTCAGATGTGCTTTTAAGTTGCTAGTATGAGATCTCTCCAATATCTTTATGAAGGCGCTTAGTGCTATGACCTTTCCTCTCAACACTGCTTTCATTGTGCCCCACAAATTTAGGTATGCTGTGCCTTCATTTTCATTGAATTCTAGTAAGCTTTTAATTTTTTTATTTCTTCCCTAACCCAGTGCACATTGAGTAGAAAGATGTTCAGTTTCCATGAATTTATAGACTTTCTGTTGTTGTTAAAGTGAAGTTTCAATCAATGGTGATCTGTTAGATACAAGGGTTTATTTCAACTTTCTTGTATCTGTTGAGGTTTGCTTTGTAAACCCAGATATGATCAATTTTGGATAAGGTTCCATGAAGTGTGGAGAAGAAGGTATATTCTTTTGTTTTTGGATGAAATGTTTTGTAAATATCTGTTAGGTGCGTGATGTCTCTTGGTTTCATTATTTCCCTGTTTACTTTCTGTCTTGAGGAACTGTCCATTGGTGAGGGTAGGATTTTGAAGTCTTCCACTATCAATGTGTAGGGATTGATGTGTGATTTAAGCTTTAGTAATTGTTTCTTTTAGGAATGAGGGTGCCCATGCATTTGGGGTGTAAATGTTCAGAACGAAGATGTCATCTTGGTGGATTTTTCCTTTAATAAGTATGAAGTGACCTTCCCCCTCTCTTTTGATTAAGTTTAGTTGAAAATCAGTTTTATTGGATGGCTAATCTTTCTTGCTTCTTAGATCCATTTGCTTGGAAAACCTTATACCAGCCCTTTACCTTGAGATAATATCTATCTTTGTTGTGAAGGTGTGTTTCTTGTAAGCAGCAGAATGATGGATCCTTTTTTTGAATCCATCCTATTAACCAGTGTCTTTTTATTGGGTAATTGAGTCCATTCGTACTGATAGATATTCATGACCAATGATTGTTTCTTTCTGTTATTTTGATGTTAGTTGTAGTAGAGTGAGTGTGTACCTTCTTTTGTTTTGGGGTTATTTCTTTCTTGTGCTTTCCTGGGTGGAGTCAGCCTTCTTGGGTTGGAGTTTTCCTTCTAGTACGTTCTGTAGAGCCAGGATTGTAGATAGGTGTTGTTGAAATTTGATTTTGTCATGGAATATCTTGTTTTCTCCATCTATGTTGATTTAATGTTTTGCTGGGTATAGTAGTTTAGGCTGACATTTGTTGTCTCATAGGTTCTGCAAGATATCTGCTGAGGCCTTTTGCCATTAAGA
>CAJQZJ010001041.1:1006495-1085536 GCA_907164525.1 Lophiomys imhausi
TTTTTTTCCTTTCTCTGTAGGTAGTGGTAAAAAGACCATCTCTTCCCTTTCCCATCAGGTTTTACAGATGCTGAGGCAGCTATTAATACCTCATAGCCCATTATCCTATTCTTATTTCATCTGCAGGGCACTATGATATTCCAGGCCTTCCAGAGCAAAAAGTCAGTGGCCCTTAAGGGATGTCTGGCTCCATATTAAGTTTCTTTATTCATCACAGGAGTCCTGTGTAAATTACTACTCAGGTTTGAGCACTATAATGACTGGAATCAAGCAGTTCATTCTGGGCAGGCAAAAGCACAGTGCCATCAGGTTAAGGCTGGCTGGCATGTCCTCACAGTATATAATATAGATGTCTGCATGTTAAATTAATTTTTATAATTTTAACCCTGACTTTCCATTTATTATTTATTTATTTATGTTTGAATAATCTATTGGCTAATGAGAATGGGATATTCAAATTATCTATTAATATTCATCCACACCTGTCTTTATGTTTATGTTCAAAAGTGTATTATGAAATTAAGTAATCTAATATTTAATTCATATATATTTGTAATCATTTTGTCTTTCTGAAGGACTATTACTTTTTTAATTTTCTTTCTTTATTTTTTTATTTCTTCAAGTTACATCTCAATCGCAATCACCTCCCAGCTCCCCACTCCAGTCCCACCCTCCCACTCTGTCCCCCCTCAACCCCCCATCCATTTTCTTTTTTTTAAAGTTTAAGGTATATCTTCCCCCACAATAGCTCCCCCTTTCAGTCCAAAAAATGGCCCTTTCTCTTATAACAAATACAATAAAAAACAACAGAAGTAATTAGGCCACAATTATGAGAATTATGAAGCTTAGCATATATTCCCTGTGTCCAGTCCATACGTATTTGGCAACTGACTTTAACATTCTACTATCCAACCATCTCCATGAGTTTAAAGTTCTATGTCCAACTCAGCTTCCATCCTAACTTGCATCACAATTTTAAAAACATCTTCTTAGACCTAGAACATCCTCTTAATTCCTGAACAACTCAAAATTTAACTATGAGACTCTAGCTATATAGTCCTCAACTACTTCAGAGACCTAAGAGGGATAAATATATCTGATTATACAGGAAGTGCAGAGCCAGCAGCTTCCAAAACTAAGAAATGACATACCAGTGGCTGCCTGGACAGTTCCCAATTTTTTCCCATATGTTACAGCATCAATCTTCAGCCGTTTGGCCCCATTTCTCTGACAGACTTTGATTGTAAAGCAGGAATTATGAAGGACTTGCCTACCCTGTTTTGGCAGAGCTAGGCTGTCGACTTACCTGCTTCCACGTTTTGTCCTTTTTGGACAACATTCTGTCTACAGTTGAAGCAAGGACTTTTTCTTGCCAAGTGACAGACTTTCCACTGATTCAACCATCTCCAATTGGAGATTGTTTGATGCTCATCTTCTGCTTGGAGTAGAGTAGGGGGTGCTGTCAGGAGCTGACATGTCTCAATATAGAAAACATCTCAAGTTAAGATAAAATCTTTGAATACCATATTCTACAGTTCTCTTGAGGTTTTTGAAGACCACCTATCTATTTCCTTATATTTGGATAAGCAAATGTTGCTTGTATCTTAGCAACTTGATTTCTGATTAACTTTAAGAGAATGATGTCCCATCTCCAGAAGGTGGGGTGGGTGATTTTTCCCCCCTTTTGTCATTTGATGTGTTATAGATACTTGTTCTTATTTAGAGGGAGAGATTACAAGCTGTTAAATGGTCTTGTTAAATAGGTTTTGGAAGTTAGACCCAGGGATTTCTCTCTTTTTCTTTTCTGTATCCTTTCTCTTCTATGTAGGGGTGAAAAGACTTGAGAAAAAAATGGATATGGACATAATATAGGAATGATAAAGAAAAAGGGACGGATTACTGAATATGCTCTTATATCTTTGTATATTGATATAAGATTAAGATTATATTGGGCTATATCAGTATTGCTCTTTGTATATTGATATAAAAGTTAAGATTATATTTGGCCACATTGGCATTGATCTTTGTATATTGATACAAAATTAAGGTTAGCTCTTTTTAAGTTATCATAAACTGTTTAGGATAACTAAGAAATGCAAACTAATAGTCATTCAAGCATGTCATTTGGTTAGGTAATAGGGCAGTCTATCACAGTTATTTTCTAAGTTAATCAGGACTATTACTTTTATTAGTATTCTGAGATCTTTATCATTTCTACTGACTTAGGCTTGGATATATGCTTTGTTAGGTATTAGGATAGAAACTCCTACTTTGTGTTAAATTTACTTTATTTGGAGTATCATTTTCCAAATTTCACTTTAGTCTGTGTGGGTTTGCAAGTGAGGTGAGTTTCTTTTTTTTTTTTAATAGAGAAAGTAGCTGACTTTTATTTTTTAAACTATTCAGCCAGTTGCTAGTCTATATTTAAGGTTACTACTGTGAGGTATTAACTTCTCTTTTCTTCATCTGAGAGGTTTGGTGGGTTGCGGAATTAATAAAACTTTAGTATTATTTGTTTCCTATTCTCCTTTTGAGAGGCATTCATTACTGAGCTACTCTGCTTGTGCCTGTTTTTTCTTCCTCTTCTATTCCCTGTTCTAGGTTTCTTCTGTAGTTGCTGGTTTTGTGTTTAGGAATTGCTTGGTTTAATATTAACAGAGATCTTTATCCTTTACTTTCAAAAGATAACTTTGTTAGATTTAGTAGTCTTGGAGCGCAGTTAGTTTGGTTTAGGGCTTGAAATATATTAGGTCACATTCTCCTGCAGTGTAGAATATTTTTCTGAAAAGTATGCTGTTACCTTGACCCTCTCCCTTGTGGTTTCAGGTATTCTTTCTTGCTTCTCTATTCTTGGTATTTTAACCATAATGTCACACAGAGAGGTTTTGTTTTTGTTTTTTTTGCATATCTATTAATGTTTCTAAATTCTTCATATAACTCATGTCCCAGGGATCTTTGTTTTTGGTTATGGTTGTTTTTTTCCCTTTGTTGCTATATGAATATATTCTGAACCTAGTCATCAGTTTCCTGTGTTCCTTCTTTTGCCTATTCTAGTCCACTGGTAATAAATTGTATTGAGATTTTTATTTGATTCATTTACAAAATTTCTGCCTATATATTTTGCTTAAGAATCTGTATTTGTTGATTTGCTGTCTAGGTTATTGACTTTCTCATCCATTGAATTGACTTCTTTCATCTGTTTGAATCTTATTTAATGCCAATAATCTTTTATAAAAACAAGACTTGAATTCTTTGCCATTTTAGCCATTTTAGTATTTTTAGATGTAGTTATTGAGTGCATTGAAACTTTTGGAGAAGTCATTTTTCTTACTGGTTCTTTTTACTTTGTGTGTGTGTGTTTCTAAGTTGCAATTTATGGATAAGTAGGAATGGATATTTATTCCCTGGGGTCTTCATAGTGACCTACTTTTTAAAGGAGATTGAAGGCTCAATTTCCAGTACAACTGAGGTAGGGGAAACCAAAGTTTTATAATAGCAAGAACAGCAGAACAAGCCAAATGTAGAAATATAGTTAAAATCAAAGTCAAATAGTGTACTAACAATAACCACAAAAAGAAAAAAGTCAGTAAAGTATAATAAACTATGATAAATATTAAGTAGTATAAGGAAGTAAATAATGAAAGAAATAAATGAGAGAACAAGAAAAAGAAGTAGAAAAAAATCAAAGTCAAGCAATATAAAAGAAAAGAAAGCCAGTTTAAATAAAATTGAAGAAAAGAAGAAAGAATTTGAGGAAAAGAACCAGGGGCAAAAAATATTTGATTGAAAATATAGGGAAATATGTGAGCAACATTAGATAGTGATTTAAATAATACATATAATTCAAAAGTCTTGAACAAAATAATACTATACACACAGTAAAGAAACAAAGCAAAAGTTTAAGAAAAGTTGAAAAAAAAAGGCTGAATTTGATAATTTTCCCAGTTTGGGGTGGTAGTGAGTCCTTGCTGGAGACTGTTTTCATCCCTGTCTTTAGGTTGTACCTGGATGTGGGTAAGAGTTGGGCCATCTAGTCAGGGTTAGTTGTGTGCTTAAGGCTACAGGGATCGTAGAATATCTTTGCATACTCAGAACTTCTCTTGGTCCCATGAGTTTGGTGATCAGTGGTTGGGAAGGATGATTCTTGCTCCAGAAGGCCCCTGGCTTGTGTCCCTAGGAACAGCCTATGTCTGAGCTTTCAGGCCCTCTCCCAGGCACATTGGGAAGACTACTGACATCTGCACTGGAAGGAAAAAGTACAAAAACCAGCACTCTGCCTGCAGTTCTGAACTTTTGGATCCTCACTGTTTATTTTCTTTTATGAATTTATTCTTGGTTTTAGAAGATATTTTTAAAATTATGAGGCAAGTTAGTATGAAAGCTGAGTTAGATATAGAACTTTAAACACATGGAGATGGTTAGATAGTAGAATGTTAAAGTCAGGTGCCAAATACATATGGACTGGACATTGGGAATGTATGCTAAGCCATATAACTCACATAATTGTGGCCTATTTATTTCTGTTGTTTTGTATTGTATTTATAGTTATAAGAAAAAGAACCATTTTTTTGGACTGAAAGGGAGAGCTGTTGGGGGGAAAAAAGAAATACCTTAAACTAAAAAAAAAAAAAGAAGGGAAGAGGATGGGGGGGTTGAGGGGGAGGAGGGTGGAAGGGTGGGACTGGAGGGGGGGGTAGGGAGGGGATTGTGATTGAGATGTAATTTGAAGAAATAAAAAATAAATTATTAAAAAAAGAAAACATATTTATACTAACAAATTATTCACAGTGCATCTTAAATTCAAATTTCATCTGTTTGAATCTTATTTAATGCCAATAATCTTTTATAAAAGCAAGACTTGAATTCTTTGCCATTTTAGCCATTTTAGTATTTTTAGATGTAGTTATTGAGTGCATTGAAACTTTTGGAGAAGTCATTTTTCTTACTGGTTCTTTTTACTTTGTGTGTGTGTGTTTCTAAGTTGCAATTTATGCATATGCATTTCTTTTTTTACATTTATTTCTTCAAGTTACAACTCAATCATAGTCCCCCTCCCTTCTCTCCATTCCCCTCACCCTCCTAACTGCTTTTTTTTAAACTTAAGGGGTATCTTTTTCCCCTCAATAGTTCCCCCTTTTAGTCAAATAAAAGGTCCTTTTTCTTATAACAGTAAAATAATAAAAAAGCAATAATAATTAGGCCACAATTATGAAAATTATAAGGTATAACAAACATTCCCAATGTGTCCCGTCCATACATATTTGGCAACTGATATTAATATTCTGTTATCTATCTACCTCAATGAGTTTAAAGTACTATACCTAACTCAGTTTCCATCCTCACTTGCATTACCAACTTAAAAACATCTTCTTGGACTTAGAACATACTTTTAATTCCTAAACAACTTAAAATTTAACTGTGAGACTACAACTATCTAGTCCTTAAACACATCAGAGACCTGAGAAGGATAAATATATCTGAATAAGCAGGAAGTTCAGAGCCAGGAGCTTCCAACACTAAGAAATGACAGACAACTGGCTGCCTGGACAGTCCCCAGTTTCTCTCAATACATTAGAGCATCTGTCTTCTGCCTTTTGGCCCAGTATCTCTGACAGATATTAATTGTAAAACAGGAATTCTGAAGCACTTGTCTACCCTGTCTTGGCAGAATTAGGCTGTCAACTTACCTGCTTCCAAGTTTTGTCCTTTTTGGACAGTATTCTGTCTATAGTTGAAGCAAGGGATTTTTTTCTTGCCCAGTGAAAAGCTTGCCACTAATGCAACCATCTTCAAATGAAGATTCTTCAATGCTCATCATCTTCTTGGAGTAGAATGGGGGGGTGCTGTCAGGAACTGACATGTTTCAATATCACAAAATCTTAAGAAAACATCATTGAATACCATATTCTACAAATCTCTTGACATTTTTGAAGACCACCTATCTATCTCCATATATTTGGATAAGCAAATGTTGCTTTTTTTGTTAGCAACTTGATTTCTGATTAACTTAGAAAACATCTGTGATAAACTATGCTAGTACCTAAGAAGATGACATGTTTGAATGACTATTAGTTTGCATTTCTTAATTATCCTAAACAGTTTTTGACATTTGCTATTAAAAGGCCAAAACTTCACACTGAATTTTTGTAAGTTACATAGATACAATACCTTAAAAAGAGTTAACCTTAATTTTGTATCAATATACAAAGATCAATAGCGATTTAGCCAAATATAATCTTAATTTTTTATCAATATACAAATATATAAGAGTGCATATTCAATAATCTATCCCTTTTTCTTTTTCATTACTATATTATGTCTATATCCCATTTTGTCCAAGTCTTTTCCACCCTACATAGGAGAGAAAGAAGGACAGAGAAAAGAAAAAGAGAGAAATCCTTGGGTCTAACCTCCAAAACCCATTGAACAAGACCATTTAACAACTTGTAACCAATCCCCCTAAATAGCAACAAACATCTATAACCCATCAAATAACCAAAGAGGGGAAAAAAAATCACCCATCCTACCTTCTGGGAATGGGACATCACTCTCTTAAAATTTCTTCCTGCTGATTTTGGAAATAGAAAACCTGTTTGGGGATCCAAATAAGAATGGAAAAATGATTAGGCAAATTAATAGTAACGTTTGTTGTTCAGTCCTTTTGTGTTCAGCTATTTAAATGTCCTAAGAAGTTTGTAGTCAGAGCCTGAACTTCAGGGCTTTACTGAAGTCCTGGCTGGAAAAGTCTGTGGGGCTGAACCAACTTATTTAGCCATTTTGAATTGTTCTGGTTGTAGATTTTTGAGTAAATAGCTATTGAGGAAGTCTGCAAGGCTGGATCTGGGCCACTTGTCTTCTTTGGTGTCTGGCCCCTTTTCTTTAGAGGTTTTAGTTGTCCAGTTGTCCCTGGACTCTTTAGATGGATACTTTTAATTTCCTGGAAAGAACAGAGCCCTGCCTTAATCCTATCTCTGGGGCACTACTTTTTTTTTTTTTTTTTTGGTAGGTAATATCTTTCCTAGAGCAAGTTGGTTTTTTGACAGTATAAAAAGTATTATCTTTCAATTGAGATTTAAAAAATTCCAAAATGATATTTTGGAACTAAACATACCTTTAAGTGTATATATTTTGAGAACACAAAGAACATTTCATTTTGAATTTCAGCATGCGTTTTGCGAGCAGCTTTTAAACTTAAGTCATTGCAAATCCTGTGTGCCTGCCTCTGCCTTCCAAGTATTAGAATCAAAGGCATGTGTCTCCCAATTATTAGGATTAAAGAACTGTTTATTTTCTTATGGTAATATTTTCTAGGTTGTTAAAAGTTTCTGACTATCAAAAAAAAAAAAACAAGAAGAAAGCTTAGGCTAGTTCTAGACCCCTCTATACATATATAGATGATAGGCAACTGTGTTTTCATACAGATCCCTTAGCAAGTGTTGGAGATGTCTCAGTCATGGACTCTGTTCCCTGTTAGAGGGACACCTTACCCTAGCTGGACTGCCATGTTGGGCCCCAGAGCAAGAGGAAACTCTTAGCCTTCTTCGTGTGACTGATGAACTGAGGAGGTGGATATGTGGAGGGCCTCTCAACTTGAAGAGAAGGGTGATAGGAGGGAGAGGGGGAAGAATTTGGGAGGGTGAAACTGGGAGAGGAGGAAGGTGGGGGCTATGGTCAAGATGTAAATAATAAATTGAATTAATTAATAACTGTAAAAAATGTAAAATTCCAAAAAAGTGTTTCTCATTAATTTCCAGTATTCTAGAAATTTTATTTTCATCAGTTTCATAAATGATGATTTTTAGTGTTCATTGTTCTGTTTTCATTGATTTCACCAGCTGTAACTTTCATACTTGGATTATAAATTTCTTATGTAACTGATCTCCTTTTTATTGCCTCATTTTATCAGAAAGTATTAAATTCATTCTTAAAGTTAACATTTGCATTCTGCAGATAATGGCTATATAAAAGATTGATTATTTTAAATCTATTTTAGATTGATATTTGAAGTTTAAATACTTTGACTTCACATTATCTGGCACTGCTTTGAGTTTCTTTTGTTGTGCAGTATGTTGGCATCTGTTTCTTGGCCATTTTGTTTTTTTGTCCTGTTTGTGATATTCTTTAATGTGTTCACTTGTTATTTATTATTTTCAGTTCAGGTAGTTTTCTGTTTTTATTTACTCAGACATTAATTTTATTCATTGAGAAGTTATTTACATTTTTATTGTGCCTTAGTGCATTTCATTTTATGATGCATATGATAAATGCCATTTTATGTCTATCTTCATGCTTACTCAAAGTGTTTTTGGGTGTGTTTTATCTAGAGGTGGAGATTCCACTTTAGAGGACCTGATTGTTCTCCTTGTCACTCAGACACCACTCAGAACTCTAGTAGCGGAGCCTAGTTCAGCCATCTTCACACATGTCCACAGTATAGAATATTGCTCAGCGTTTCCACTTCTATGCTAAAGCTCGTCTTTTTCCATGATTTTGCTCAATTGTATTTTAAAAGGATTTAATTTTGTATTCGTATTTATATCTATTTTTTTATTCTAGTTGACTATCTTTGGTTTGGCAAATGACTTTTTAAATTTGTTAATTTGCCTTAGGCTGTGTAGGATTAACAGAAATTACTACTATTTAAATACTTAATATTTTATGTATACTTTTGCCATTAACTTTTTTTATAATTTAAAAACAAAAATATTATTTCAGATTTTAATTAAATAATGATTTGACTTTAAGACATTAGTATACCTCTGATTTACTTTTGCATATAATGTAAGGTATAAATGTAATTTCAACTCTGCCTATATATTAACTTTTGATTATAACTTATAATGGTGTGTCTTTTTTTCTAGCAAATAAAGATATCATTTACATCATATATCTGTTTTTTCTAGACTCATTGATCTATTCATACACATTACTGTGCTTTATTTAGTATAACTTTTTAAAATAATTTTAATTTCTGTTGAGAATCGAAAATTTTCTGATCATAGTTTTCCCAAGTGCTCTCAGATCTCCCCCAAGTCCCTATCCACCAAAACCCACACTTTTCTTCTTGCTCATTAGAAAACAACTAAAACAAACAAACAAACAATAATAGAACAAAACAGAAAGAATGGCCAAATCAGAACACATATAGATGCAGAGACATACACACTCACACACAGAGAAACCCCATAAGAACACAAAATTGAAAACCATAACATATAAGAAAAGATGTGTAAGGTTAAAAAAAACCAAAATACAAACAAATAATTCCTAGACAAAGAATTATGAGACAAAATAAAGATACCTTTGAGAATGTTTTGTGTTGGCCATCTACGCTGGACATGGAGCTTGCCCTTAAGTATGGTTTGTATATCCAATGAGACTCCATTGGAGTAAACTAATTTTCCTTTGTAAGTAGTTTTTCCTTAGTGATTGCTTCTGGTTTAGAAATGGGGGCTTTTGTCCACTCAGCTCTGCAACCTCATCTGGCTTAGATATGTGCAGGCTCTGTGCATGCTGACACAGTCTCTGTGAGGTCATATCTGTGTCAGTCCTGTTATGTTTAGTTGGTTTTGTTTTGTTGTACCTTCCATCCCACTGGCTCTTACAATCTTTCTGCCTCCTCTTCTGCAAGGTTCACTGAGCTCTGAGAAGAGGAACCCAATGGAGACATCTCATTTAAGATTTAATATTCCAAGGCCTTTTACTTGTTGCACATTTTGTAGTTGTGAATCTCTGTATTTGTTCCTGTCCACTGCAGTAGGAAGCTTCTCTGATGATGTCTGAGCAAGAATGATCTATAAGAGAATGTTGTTAGGAGTCATTTATTGCTATGTTCCTATGGAAGGACAGTAGTATTTGGTCTTCCCCTAGGTCTACAGCCCATTTAGTCTCAAGTTCTTGGGCATCTGAGTAATGTAAGTAGTGTAAGATGAAGTGGTTTTCATTTCATTATTGGGTCTTAAATCTAATCAGATCGTGGTTGGTTTTCCTGAAAAATTTTGTATTACTATTGCACCAGTATATCATGCAGGCAGGTCACCATTCGAAATTGCAGGGTTCCCAGATGGGTTGGTAGTTAGCTTTCTCCTCTGATGCAGTGCAGAGTACCTCCTGTTACCATGATGACTATTTAGTAAGGGTGAAAACTAGGGGTAGGCTAGATCCTCTTCTTCATGTTCAATGAGTTATGTAGATGTTATCTTCATCAATAGGATCTTGCCACCAGTTTTTGCATAGCAACTAGTCGCCTTGGGACTATAGCCTGGGTTGTTTGGAAGTTTCCATGAGGCCCCTTTGGCCAATAAGTAAAATAAATGTGACCCATTCTGGCACTAGAGGTTTCATTTGGTGGTGAGAGATGTCTATTTTGGGCTTTGTCTCCACATTATTTGGTGATTCCATTTAGATTTCTTTTATATATGTATGTATTTAAAGAAGATTCTATTGTAGTAGGTTTCCATATGAACTCTCAAATGGCCCTTACTTTTAGCTGTCCCTCCTCATATTCCTTCCATTATCCAGCTTCTCTTCCCTCTCTGTTTATTCCTCCCATTCCATTCCCCCATAGCCATCTATAACTGTATATTCTATTTCCTCTTTTTAGAGAGATCTTTGCCTCACCATTAGTTCCATACTTAATATCTAACCTTGATTATATATATTGTAGTCTGCTTATCAAAGACTTAAAAGCTAGCCTCTACATATAAGAGAATACATACCATATTTGTCTTTTTAGGTCTGAGTTATTTCCACTCAGGATGATTTTTTTTCTAGCTCCATTCATTTACCTGGGAGTTTCATGATTTCATTTTTTTTAGTTATTGTTGTTTTTAACAGCTGAGTAATATTCTATTATGTAAATTTACCAGATTTTCTTGTTTCATTCATCCACAGATGGACATCTAAACTGTTTAAAATTTCTGGCTATTATAAATAAAGCAGCAATAAACATGATTTAGCAAATTTCTCTGTGGTATGATGTAGAGTCCTTTGGGTATATGCCCAAGAGTGGTATAATTGGATCTTGAGGTAGATCTATTCCTAGCTTCTTGTATCTGAGCAGTTTTCTTTGCTATGTTCTTTACTTTTTCTTTCTTTCTTTCTTTCTTTCTTTCTTTCTTTCTTTCTTTCTTTCTTTCTTTCTTTCTTTTTCTTTTTCTTTCTCTCTCTCTCTCTCTCTCTTTCTTTCTTTCTTTTTTTTTGAGACAGGGTTTCTCTGTATATCTCTGGCTGTCCTGCTGTCCTGGACTCGCTTTGTAGACCAGGCTGGCCTTGAACTCACAGTGATCCACCTGCCTCTGCCTCTCAAGTGCTGGGATTAAAGGCATGTGCTCCACCTTGCCCGGCCCTTTATTTTTTCTTTTTCTTTCTTTTTTTTTAATAATTTATTTTTTATTTCTTCAAGTTACATCTAAATCACAATCCCCTCCCTACTCCCCCCCAGTCCCACCCTTCCATCCTTCTCCCCCTCAACCCCCCATCCTCTACCCTTTTTTTTTTAGTTTAAGGTATTTCTTTTTTCCCCCAACAGCTCTCCCTTTCAGTCCAACAAATGGTTCTTTCTCTTATAACTATAAATACAATACAAAACAACAGAAATAAATAGGCCACAATTATGAGAGTTATATGGCTTAGCATACATTTCCAATGTCCAGTCCATATGTATTTGGCACCTGACTTTAACATTCTACTATCTAACCATCTCCATGTGTTTAAAGTTCTATATCTAACTCAGCTTTCATACTAACTTGCCTCACAATTTTAAAAATATCTTCTTAGATCCAGAACACCCTCTTGATTTCTAAACAACTCAAAATTTAACTATGAGACTCTAGCTATCTGTTCTTCAACCACCTCAGAGACCCGAGAGGGATAAATATATCTGATTATTTTAGATATGTATAAATACATTTTAAAATCAATATTTAAAAGATTCTTAAACACTCAGGATGTTGCTTTCAGATGTGTTGATTATATTCTAAGTATGATAATGAATTGTATTTAAACATTGTAATTGTACTCCATTTACTTTTGGGACTTGTCAGCTGTAGAATGCCCCCTTTGTAGCCATGAAAGAACTTTTTACTTATTGGAAAAGCTGCTAACCTTTTCATGGTATTAGTGTCTGACTTACACAAATCACATTCTTTACTGCTCAAAATCTCTGTGAATGAAAGATCACAGACCACATAATCTGTCTTTGCATTATAGAGAACTTTTCCACAAGGGACTTAGTCTCATTTTCAGTAGGTCATGACAGAAATATAAAGTTTTATTTCTCAAGTGAGAGTTTGTATTTGAGTATAGTTAGAAGAAATCTTTGAAGCCTTTGCTTCAAATGACACGTAATTATATTGGCAAATGTTGATAAGTTATTACTGATAACTCTGAAAAGGTTTTGTGTGTATATGTGACAATATGAACTGATGAATAAATAAGAAATGTAGATGTCTTCACTTCCTGGTTATTTCCTGTGTATTTCTCTGAAATAAATAAATGTTGCAAAAAATTTTTATGGGAAAAACCCCACAACCATGAATTGTCAGTTAATTGGGTGTAGTTTTCTAAACTGTTAGTAAAATGTCCCAGAAAAAAATTAAACTCTATATTCCCATGATTATAACAGTATGTTCTAATTACTTTTTTTCTGGAGGCAGATATTCCTCACAGAGGTTCTTGTTTCATTAGTCGCTAACATCTGTTTACTTTGAAAATGTTATATTCATTTTGATTGTTGATGTTGTGGAATATTATTTATTTTGGTCTATGGATCGTGCTGAGAAACTCTATTTAACTCAGTTGAAGTTTCTGGGATTGAAATTACAAGAATTAGTGGGAAGCTTACAAACAAGTCACAGTAATGGCATCCTGTCTAGTCAAAGAGCCAGAGCATAAGGAAAGACTCACACTGATTGCCAAAGGCTAAGAGATACTAGGTAGTTATAAGACTAAAATCAGAAAGGATGATCCTGAAAGGATACAGGACATGAAACAGTGTGGGGAGACACATGCAACAGATAGATTAGAGAAGATGGCAACCATAAGTCGTGCCATGGCGTGAAGATGTGACACTTATTAAAGAGGATGGATAGAGGCTTAAACTGAGAAAAGTTGATAGTAACAAGAAGAGAGCAAGAGTTAGAATGGTGAATGGAATCAAAAGCTGCCTTTGGAACACTTAATGGCTAGTTTGGGAAACTTCATGAGAAATGTATGAAAGTGAAGTTGTAAATAAAAGAGTTGAATAAAACATCTTATGCTGAATAACTTTATACTTTTATATAAAATTTGATAACTGGAAAATTTCTGAACTAGATTTTATTAAATTGTTTATTAGACTAGTAGATATTAAATTCAACGCTAGTACAGTTCATGGTGCATTTTCCTGATCTCCCCTTACCAAAGTGTAAGAAAAGGTCCTGGGAAAAGCATAATTCCTACAGAGATGGGATATAGAGGGAAATATGCCAAATCTTTTCATGTGGCCATTATGATCCTAAATTATTAGCTTATTATAATAAATACTAATAATGTTGAATATTTAATATTTAATGAGAGTAAATGCATAAAATAGTAAAAAGGCAAAAGAACAGTATATATGATTATATTTATAAACATAGTGGTAAGGATCCTAAGAAAATGTTTGCAAATTGGATCCAATAATTATTTAGTAAATACATAATCAGTCAGACTTATAGGAAAACAATCAATGAGTGAAGATCAATCATGAAATCAAATTGTTGAAGAAGAAAAACATAATGTTGAGATAGGAAAAATGTTAAAAATTTATTACCAATTCATGATAAAAACAAATACCCCAAAATAGAGGTAGATTTCCTAAGTGGTGGAAGGCAATGAATATTTAAAATGTATTTTATAGTAAGATATAAAGGCTTTTCAATGCTAAGAATTTTGACCACCAAAAATTTTTATTTTAGCGGATCACAAAAAATCATAGCTCCAGTGAAGGACAGACACATTTCATGCAGTTGCTGACAGATTATTGGGACTGCTCTTGAGAACTTAGTTCTGAGTACATAAGGAGCAAGTGAATCTTTGACTGTGATCCTTCTGTGTCTTCTATAGAATCTTTACCAAGTTTCTTTTTTTTCTTCATTTTCATATTTTCTTTTATTTTTTTCCTTTATTTTTTATTTCAAGTTACATCTCAATCGCAGTCCCCTCCCTATTCCCCCTCCAGTCCCACCCTCCCACCCTCAACCCCCTATCCTCTTCCCTTTTTTTTTCTTTTAAGTTTAAGGTATATCTTACTTCCCCCTACAGTTTCCCCTTTCAGTCCAACAAATGGCTTTTTCTCTTATAATAATAAATACAATACAGTACAACAGAGGTAATTAGGCCACAGTTATGAGGGTTATATGGCTTAATGTACATTCCCAATGACCAGTCCATATGTATTTGGTACCTGACTTTAACATTCTACTATCTAACCATCTCCATGAGTTTAAAGTTCTATATCTGACTCAACATTCATACTAATTGCAACACAATTTTAAAAGTATCTTCTTAGATGTATAACACTCTCTTGACTCCTAAACAACTCAAAATTTAATTATGAGACTTTATCTATATGTTCTTCAATCACCTCAGAGACCTGAGAGGGATAAATATATCTGATTTTATAGGAAGTACAGGGTCTGCAGCTTCCCAAACTAAGAAACGACATACCAGTGGCTGCCTGGACAGTTCCCATTTTCTCTCCATACATTACAGCATCGCTCTTCAGTCGTTTGGCCCCGCTTCTTTGACAGACATTGATTGTAGAGCAGGGGTTATGAAGGACTTACCTACCCTGTCTTGGCAGAGCTAGTCTGTCGACTTACCTGCTTCCAAGTTTTGTCCTTTTTGGACAGCATTCTGTCTACAGTTGGAGCAAGGGGCTTTTCCTACCAAGAGATAGGCTTGCGACTAATTCAATCATCTCCCACTGGATATTCTTCGATGCTCATCTTCTACTTGGAGGAGAATAGGCGGTGCTGTCAGGAGTTGATATGTCTTGATATAAAAAAATCTAAAGTTACGAAAACATCTTTGAATGCCATATTCTGCAGATCTCTTGAGGTTTTTGAAGAGGCCCTATCTATCTCTTATATTAGGGTAAGCAGATGTTGCTTGTCTCTTAGCAGGTTTATTTCTGATTAGCTTAGCACATAACTATAATAGGCTGTCATAGTACCTAACAGAATGTCCGGCTTGCATAACCATTAGTTTGCATTTCTTAATTATCCTAAACAATTTATGACAGTTAGTAGTAAAAGGCCGAGACATCACATTTCATTTTTTTCTTTACTTCCTAACCCTTCCATCCTATTTCTCTGTGGTGGGGTGTCCTTATATAACAGTCCCTCATCTCAGTTGAGAGGTTGTATGAGGGCCAAGAGCCTCTTCATTCATTGGGGATCTACGAAGCAGTACCATCTGTGAAAAGTGTCTCGTTGCCCGGGAGAGAGAACTACTAAACAAACAAATCAATAAGCATACAATAGATAAAAAGACTAAAAAATAGAAAAAATATAACTAATATATAAAAAATAAATAAAGAATAAAAATTAAAAATAAGAAGTCTATGTCCAAGTTCCCTTTGGTGTATTAGTTGTAGTATTGATACCTTCTACTATATAGCTAAAATCCTACTATAAGTGAATAGATGCCATATGTGTCCTTCTGAGTCTGGGTTAGTTCACTCAGGATGAGCTTTTCTAGTTCCATCCATTTGAACAAGACCCATCTTTTTTCTGTATACAAGAAACACATCTCACTATTGAAGATAAACACTACCTCAGAGTAAAGGGCTGGGAAAAGGTCTTCCAAGCAAATGGACCCAGGAAACAAGCTGGAGTAGCCACCCTAATATCAAACAAAATAGACTTCCAAGTGAAGTTAATAAAAAAAGACAGAGAAGGGCATTATATACTCATTAAAGGAAATATACACCAAGAGGTCATCTCAATATTGAACATCTATGCCCCAAATACAAAGGCACCTACATTTATAAAAGAAACGCTTCTAAAACTTAAATCGCACATCGATCGAAACACTTTAATAGTGGGAGACTTCAACACCCCACTCACAACTATGGACAGATCATCAAGACAGAAGCCAAACAGAGAAATAATGAGTCTAACAGAGATCATGAACCAAATGGACCTAACAGATATCTACAGAACGTTTCACCCAAACACAAAAGAATACACCTTCTTCTCAGCATCTCACAGAACCTTCTCCAAAATTGACCATATAGTTGGTCAAAAAGATAGTCTCAACAGATACAAGAAAATTGAAATAACCCCTTTATCTTATCAGACCACCATGGAATAAAGCTGGACTTCAATAGCAAAAGAATCAACAGAAAGTCTACACTCACGTGGAAATTGAACAACTCTTTACTAGAGGACCACTGGGTCAGGGAAGAAATAAAGAAGGGAATCAAAGACTTCTTAAAATCCAACGAAAATGAAGACACAACATACCCAAACCTATGGGACGCAATGAAAGCTGTGCTATGAGGAAAGTTCATAGCACTAAGTGCCTTCAAAAAGAAAATTGTGACAGCTCATATTAGCAAATTAACAGCTAAACTGGGTGAATTGGAAAAAAAAGAAACAAACACTCCCAAGAGGAGCAGAAGGCAGGAGATCATCAAACTTAGGGCTGAAATCAACAACCAAGTTTCTTTTTAAAGCAGAGTCTGACAAAATGCATAATATTTAAAAATAAACCATTGTATATATCTGTTAACTTTTAAACCACATTTTACTTTTATTTAGTACACTGTGTTATGCCATTATAAGTAATGTATTGTTCTTCTCATTTAAATGTATATATGTACTGTATTCATGTTTGGTGTTTTTCCAAATCATATGAAGTCTAGATAGGGAATTATCTTAATACTACCACTGTAGTTATACTTTGAGATTAAACTGGGTCAATTTATGTGAGCTCTGAATAAAAAGGACCATCACATTACATGAATGTGTTTACGACCCATACCCTCACACATAGGTGTCTATATATGTACATACACAGACAAATAAAATACACTGTATACTTTTTAATGTAATTGCATGGAGGCAGTGAAATTAAGTTATCATGAAGTAATAAGAGCCAAAGAAATGTCAAAAAAATGAAACGCAAGCTGCACAATATAAGGTATTATTAGACAAAGAGCATAAAAGATTATTGGAACATTTTAATATTGTATTTTCAGTGAGCGTATATGTCATGCTCCATCAAAAGAGCCCACATGTGCTATGTGTAACCCAACGGCTGAGAAATGCTGAACTGGTAGACCCATCATTCCAATGGCATGGGCCAAAAGGAAAAATTGTTTCAGGTAGGATTTTATTTTAGTTATCATGATTAAATATATAGATCTCAGATTCACACTTAAAAGAATGAATGTTTGTATCTAATATATTTATCATGTATTCAAATATTTTCTTTATAATATCCTGGCACTTGATATAGCAATGTTGATAGTGTGAACATTTCCTTATTGTTTTTATTAATGATAAAGACAGTAATAAAATCAGCTATTTGGAGAGTTCTAGAAGTATTTCTATTTCAAGAGTTAGTTTGATATAGCAATGTTGATAGTGTGAACATTTCCCTATTGTCTTTATTAATGATAAAGGCAGTAAAAAATAATAATCTACGTATAGATTTCTAGAAGCATTTCTATTCCAAAAGTTATCATTTTCTGTGGAAATCACAGTTCATTTCTGATTCATTATTCATTTAGACATATATCCATTTTATTTTGGACTGTCTCATCTTTGCTTTAAATTTTGAATTTTAAGAACTCATTTTTACTTTAAAAGTTGTAGACTAGCTGGTTTTTAAGTTTTTTCCCCTACCAATGAAGACTAGATATTTGTACTAAATATCCATTCAGTGTAGTATGCAGTCATTTTTGCATATCGTCAAAGGAAACTTACCACCTTTTTTTTTTTTTTTTTTACTTTTGTTTCATTTATAAAACCTTATTGGTATTTTGAGTCAGTACTGAGTACTAAAGGCTACAGGCTTGCTGTATAATTTGGACAGAGGGAAGTGTGTTTATATAAAGACTTGCCAAAGATCTGATGCCATCTATATCCCACTTCATTGACATAAGAACAGTTGTGTGTTCATGTATAGAGATGGCACAAAAAGAAATCCGAAGGTGTTGGGTAGCTTGCATAAATTGATGAAATGATTCTCATGTAAGGGTATCTAATATTGGTATATAAAATCTATTTTTATTCTCTAGTAGCAGTAGCATATGCTATAGTATGAACACTTTATGTCCTACATAGATACTGAGACTTTGTCATTTGAAAATAAACATGTAAGTATTGAATTTTTCTGTTATAGGTTTAGTACTTGTGATTTGGAAATTGAAATTTGGAACTTTTTTTAAGATGACCTATCTGGTTTTGCAATTTATACTGCAAACTGTACTATATAATAAAGTTACTCCATTAAGCTGAAAGACTTTTCCTTTCTTAATAAAAAATAAGTATTTAGAAATAAACTTTTTCCAGGTAAAAATAAAATCTTAACAATACAGCATTTTACCTATGTATACTTACATATATACATATATATATCAGACTATATATATATACACACATATGCTTTCTAGAGTACTCTGATAGTCTAAATTTATAATTGATTATATTTAATATTTCCCCACACTATCTTGTCATTGGTAAGGCTATTTTATTTCAGAGAATTTGATAAGGTATCATTTTCTTAGAGTTTGAATTACTTCTTGGCCAAGCATGAGGACCTGAGTTCATCTCTCCATCCCTCAATTAAGAATGAGGAGTGGTGGCATTCACCTATAACTTCAGCTCTAGGGAGATGCAGGGCCAGGTGATCCAGGGTTCACTGTCTAGCCAGCCTAGTGAAAGTGATGAGTTCCAGGTTAAGTAAAAAAATCTTGTCTCAAAAAGTAAGGTGAGGGCTAGCAAGCTGTGTGCTGTGTCATCAGGCTAAGGCACTTGCTGCCAAGTCTAGTGGACTGTATTCTTTTCTCAGGTTCCTTACAGTGGAAAGAGAGATTTGTCTTGTGTGGGTTGTCCTGTGATGTCTACATTTGTGTCATGATCTGTATTTGTACATGAGTGGAAACATTCACACAAATAATAAATGTAAAAAAATAAAAATTGAGATGGATAACTCCCAAAGGAAGGAAGTCATTGGCTAGTTCCACAGCTGTACACTCTTACCATACAGGCCTGGTTAACCTCAGTAAGTCACAAAACAAGACTTGAATGTGGGAAAAAGGTTTTTAGGGAGGAGGCTTAGTTGGTGGAGATGGGAGAGAGTGAAGAGATGGGGAGAGTGAAAGGAATCAGAAAACACTGTATACATGTATGAAACTATCAAAATATAAATTCAATAAAGAAAAATAATAAGGCACAGAGGAAGAGGAAGAAGGCCAGTATTGATCTATGGCCTTCACAAGCTCATACATTTATGAATGCACATAAGCAATGAAATCATTTTCCTGCATCATAATGTTTTTTTATGATGGAGTATCTAATAAAGAGATATTTGCTCTTTTTAAAGCACAATAATACTAATATTCTTGATCAATTCGTACAGCTAAGATACACTATTAAAAAGACACTGGGGCCTTCAAGTAAGCTGTTTTAAATTCTTATCAACTTGTCTCAAGCCACTCAAGTAAATACTGAAATTATAGTTTTATTCTTTTGTGTTTTTTATACATTTTACATATACATATTCATATATACATATGTATATATTCTGAAAGTTTACATTTCAGCTTAGCTCTTGTGAATTTTTTCACATTTTTTCTTCTGCTTCCAGCTTTACGCAGACATATTTTGTAAATAAAAGTTGCATGTATTTAATGTGTAAAACGGCATTTATATAGGTATTGAATGACCACAATCAAACTATTGCTTAGTCATTTCATATGATTACTTTTTTTTCCTAGTGAGGACACTTAAAATCTACTTTTACCAATTTTCAGAAAAAAGAAAAGACAAAAAATAATAAATACAAGCCAAAATGTGCACAAAAACATGGATTCTGTTTTGTATTGGTCAGCTACTCCTGAACATGGGGTCTACCCTGGAGTGTGGTTGATATGCCCAGTATCACTCCATTGGAGATAAATGATTTTGCCTCTCCTAGCAGGTATCAATTGAAAATAGCTTCTTGGTGAGGGATGAAACTTTGTGCTCACTTCTCCTTCTCCATGCAGGGAGTTTGCCTGGGTTGAACTTGGGAAGGTCTTGTGCATGCTGTCACAGTCTCTGAATTCATATGTGTGCCTTGTTGTATTTAGAAGACCCTCTTTCCTTGGAGTCTTCTACCACCTCTGGCTCTTACAGTATTTCCACATTCTCTTTAACATTGGCCCCTGAGCCTTAAGATGAGGGGTTTGATATAGACATCCTACTTAAGGCTGTGTGTTCCAAATTCTCTCACTATGTGCACATTGTCCAATTGAAGGTCTCTGTGCTAATTACTATCTACTACCAGAAGGATCTTTTTGAAGAGAGTTGATTCATGCAATGATCTATGGGTATAAAAATATGTCCTTATGAGTATTTTTATTGCTATGATCATTTAGCAGGATAATAGTAGTAAGTTTCCACCTTATATTCATTCTCTTGTCTATATCTAAGCCATGTCATAAAAATACGCATATTTAAAAATAATAAGCTAAGTTGCAGTAAAATTTTATTATACAATTTTAGCAGCTCCAAGGCATGGAATTCTGAAGATGTAGTCAAACTCTAGGTATTTGAGTAACAAAGCTAGGAAGGAAGACAGACCAGTTTAAATGAAATAATTAATTAATGAATGTCTTTATTGTATCATTTCTTGTGTAACCCTCTATTTTCTGTGCCAGATGCATAGCCATTGACTTTGTGAATTTACATTTAGATTTAATCACTTAAGCTTTTGTAAATGATCACTGACAAGTGATATTATAGGGCTGACATTTATGTTGAGTAATAAACTCTCTATGTTTTCAAAATGTGTTTTTTAAATCCTTTAAACATAAAAGTAGCCAGAGGATACTTTGTTATAGATTGTACGATGCTTAGTTTCTGGCTTTTGCATTTAGTATTGCAGTAGTATGTTCCTTGCATTGAAAAAGATGCTATGAAAATATAGCATGTATATACATATAAATATATATGCACATATGCAATGTGCATATACACATACTATACATATGATATATATGTATATAGATGTATATTACATAGTAAGGTTTTGGCATACATATTTATTTACCATAAAATAATACATATCTTTTAATGTTGAGTTATAGTTTCAGTAAGCTTACATTCTGTACATGAAATGGTGTGCTAGAAGGAAGGCTATTAGAGTGCACTCATTAACAGCCAGGATTTCCTGTACAGCATAGGCTATAAAACAAAAGTTGGTTACTAAATATCTGTTGTAACATGAGTTCTTATATTATCTGTGCCAAATACAGTACATATATACATTTATGTTCATATATGTTCATACATTTATGGACACTTCCGATGTAGGAAAATTTCATTTTGAATTATTACTAAAGAATACATAACTTAAGTCAGGAGATGTTGGTGCATGCCTTTAATATCAGCATTCAAGAGGAAGAGGCAGGTGGATCTCTGTGAGTTTGAAGCTAGCCTGGACTACAGGGTGAGTTCCCAGAGAGCCAGGGATATATAAAAGAAACTGTCTCAAAAACAAAACAAAATAAAACAAAAACAAACTAAGAATACATAACTTCCTTATTGCTGTGATAATTTAAATTTTAATTAAAGTTTTATAATAATATTAGAAGTTTGTTCTGAAATATATAGTGATCACTTAAATTATTAATATCTTTATAAAATATCATGTTAAGTTATATATAAAGTTATATATATATATAATCTTTTTTCAGAATATATTCATGAACAAATAGACATTAAAACAAATATATTCTAAATTTATATTACATTTTCAACTTCATTTAGGATATAGAAATGGGACTCAAGGCATAATTACCCATATACCTATATAAGGTTTTTGAGGATGGGTATATCTGCCTATTCATTTTTCCTTCAAAATATGCAGCAGGATTTTGCATATAATAAAAATAGTCAGTGCTAAGAACATTCTGATATTTTTGCTTTAAGTTTGAAGAACTGTTTTTAGAAGTATCTAAGTTTTAAAATGGAAAAAAGATATATAGTCATTTCCTGAGGTAATGCTTTCAATCCTAATAAATGGAGTATTGAGTTCTTAATTAAGAAAATTTTAGTATCTGAAAATTGTTTGACACAAAACTGTAGTTATGAACTTTAAGAATAACAATCTGTCTACTTAATGATTTATTATGTTTGCTGTCTTGAACAACCCTGTGAGTTAGGCAGCTATATATTGTCATTCTCCATTGAACATATGAAGGAACTGGACTTAAGATCATGAAGTGGTTACCCATTGCAATACAGTTTGTGAGAGAGATGGAGTCCTCATGTTCATATCTTAATGTCTCAAGAGCAGGTTTATGCTACTTTGACAGCATAGTTTCTTCCAGTGTAGAACTTTTGCTGAAGCCAAGAGGGAGCTTGCATCCCATTCTTCCCCTAACACAGCAACACTATAATTGATTAATAGGTCAGATGACCCAATTTTCCATTTATTTTCTTCTGTAACCCTCAGTGTTAGAAATCAACTCACTGTTTTATGTACCATTATGTATAGTAGTAAAAATATTAGCTATTATTGGTTATACTGTAATAGACTTTGTTTTGGGTATATCATCTTGTGCAGACTGTAAACTTATTGACTCTAACTCATCAAACTATATACTATAATAATAACTATATAATATATTATTTGTAGTATATATAAATAAATATACTATATAAAATATATACCTTGTACATACATCTTATTTATAATATATATGTGGGCATGCACTTCATATTTATGTGTACAGACTTTCACAAACAGTACTCTATTTCTGGTTGCATGTCTTTCAGAGCAAGCAGCATTGAGGGAGTGCTTTATGTCTCTATGTCATTCTTAGTCTCTTACCGCTTAGGCAGTCCCTCAGTCGATGGATTCTGGTTGGTGGAAATTTGACTCTAAGATCATCCTGGCAATGACTGATAATAAACATTAAATACAATGAGTAACTTTATGTAACTCCTTTTTGTGAACATAAATTTTGATGGTTTTTAGGTTGTTTTAAATGTTAAAAGTATTTTGTCTCCCTATTGTGATTTAAGCAGCTGTACATTATACCTTTATTAGAAAACACCACTGCACAAGTGACATCCACAGGAAGCCTCATATTTCAGAACTTTGAGGAGGGCATGAGTGGGGTTTATACGTGTTTCCTCAAGTATAAACCGACTGTGGAAGAAGTCACTAAAAATCTTCAGCTGAAATATGTTGTTTATGGTAAGAAGTAAATTTAATTATGTTTTTACCATTTCTTAATTTTTGAAAATATTTACACATTTTAACAGGTTTGTTTATATATATATATATTATTTAAAGCTTTTAAGTTATAAATATATCTGCATCATATTCTTCCCCTCCCCTCCATCCTTTTGGATCCTCTCCTCTGCCCACTGAACATTGAATTCTTTCTCAAAAGACAAACAGAAAACCCAGTATGACAGAACCAAGAAAACAAAATAAGGTAACACCTCTCCTAAAAAAAATTTCCTTTCAAATTGTAACCAAATAATGCGTGCGCGCGCATGCGCGCGCGCACACACACACACACACACACACACACACACACACACGCACAAACTGTGAAGTCCATTAAATGTTTGTCAACTATTTTTGAAAATGAGGCCTGCCCTGGAGAAATTTATATACCCAGTGTCACTCCAATGGAAATAACTCATTTTCCCTCTCTCAGCAAGTATACATGGCAATTCATTTCTTAACCTTTGCCCTAGTGGCTAGGTTTCCTCCCATTCATTCATTCATTCATTCATTCAATATTTTGTTCATTCATCATCCATTTATCCATCCATCTGTCCATTCCTTAGTTTAAAAAATAACAAAATAAAATATAATAGATAAAACAAAAACTTTCACATCAAAATTAGACTAGAAAAACCAACAGAAGGAAAAGAGCCTAAGACAAGGTACAGAATTCAGAGACCCACTACTCATTCATACACTTAGAAATCCCATGAAAACACTAAACTTGAAGCCATAATATAAGCTCAGAGGATCTGATGCAGACCCATTCAGGCCCTATGTATGTTGCTTCAGTCTCTGTGAGTTCATAGGATCTTTGCTTATGATGATTTAGACAGCCTTGTTTTCTTAATGGCCTCCATCCCCTCTGGTTCTTAGATTCCTTCTGTCTCTTGCAGGGTTCCCTGAGACCTGAGGAGAGGGATTTGATGTAGACATCTCATTTAGAGCTAGACATTCCAGGGTCTCTCAACTCTCTGTGTAATGTCTGGGTTATGGGTGTATTTATTTGTTCTCATCTGCTGCTGGAGGAAGTTTCTCTGATGGCTGAACAGATATGGCAGAATATCATTAGGAGTCATTTTATCAGTGCATTTTTTCTTTTTTAGAATAGTATTATTTGGTTATATTGTAGGTCTCTAGGCTATCTTGTCTCAGGTTCTTGGTCACTCAAGCAGTATTGGGGGGCTATGAGTTCTATCCCATGGAGCGGGCCGTAAGTCAAATCAATTACTGGTTAGTTACTCTCCCACAAGCTTTGTGCCACCATTGTGCTTGCATATCTTGCATGTAGTACACCATTGTAGATAAAGGGTTTGTTTCTGGCTTGGTGTTTAGTTTCTCATTTGAGGGCATGCAGAGTACCTTCCTGTACCAAAGAATGTAGAGGTGAAGGCTTTTTGTAGGCACAAGTTCATAGTTTCCATATTTATTGAGTTGTGTAGTTGTTGTTTTTAGCAATTGTGCCTTGCTGTCATTTTGAGGAGAGCAGCCTATAGTCTTGGCAATTGTCTGGGTTGTTTTGGGATTCCTTTGGGAGCCCCTTTGGCTAACAACTTAAGTAAATGTAACCCATTCTCAGTACTGGAAGCTTCATTCAGTGACAAGAAATGGCCAGTTGGGAATCTGTCCACTCCATTATCTGGCAATTTCATGTAGATCCCCCTCATATATGTGTATATTTTAGGTAGTTTGTACTGTATTAGGTTTCCATAATACACCCAAATGGCCCTTTTAGCTGTCTCTTTTCACATTCCTCTCCATAACCTTCTATCCCCTTTACCCACCCCCCATTTATCCTTCCATTCCAGTCACCCTTTCATCCACATTTATCTATTCTATTTCCCTTTTCTAGCAGGATCTATCTGTTACCTCTACTCCCTTACTCTATCTACTCTCTGTGGTTCTATAGACTGTAGTGTTTATCATTGACTTAACAGCTAATATCCACATATAAATGAACACTTGCTGTATTTGTCTTTCTGGGTCTGGGTTACCTCATTTATAATGATTTTTTTCTAGTTCCATCCATTTGCCTGCAAGTTTCATGCTGCCATTAAAAAAAATGGCTGAGCAATACTTCACTGTGTTAAAGTATCACATTTTCTTTATTCATTCTTCTATTGAGGGACATCTATGTATGCATTTCAAATTTCTGGCTATTAGGAATTTAGCATATTTTTTTTTAAAAAATGATTTTTTAAAAAAGTATGTGTTTAACAATATTAAAAAAAACTTTGCTGTTTTTAGTCTCTTAGTTAAAAGAATCCCTATTTACCCATGCATTATGTTGTATGTTTTAACAGCAAGTGGACAGGGTGGTCAACAAAAGAGCTTTTTTTTTTCCAGAAAAACAATGACATTTAGTCAGCCAGTCAAAGCAGTGATACAGAACCATGTTTTCAAATCACTGGTGATGATATGATCATAGTTTGAACTGCTTTTCAATTTGCATATCGTGGTTGATGGTTCACCACCACCCTCTCCTCGTTATTTGGACCAGGAAACACACTATACATGCATCATCTTACATTATTCTACTGAGGAATAAAATTGATGGGGCTGATTTGATGTGAAGTAACAGAAAGAATAATCTAAACCACAAAAGTTTAATCAGATTGCTGGGACCCTGTATAGTAGACTGAAAGACAGCAGGCAAGGAGGTCTTCATGTTATCTTTAGGGCCTGTGAGTTTGAGCACACATGGTGGAAAGGACTTGACCCTGTAATTAAGTTAAGGTTCTTGCCATGGACAGAGTATCTTGTCTTGGTCATTTTTCATGCTGCTATAAGAAACACCTGACAAGAAATGTTCAGGAAGAAGGGGCTGTTTTGTTAATAGTTTCAAAAGGCCTTTAGTCCATCATGGCAGAAAGATATGGAAACATGACTTAGGAAACAGATGAATTCTGTGCTCATTCTTTTCTTATGTATTTCTCCCTTTGTTCCCCCTTTTTTTTATCTGGTGCATAAGATGATGGCGCTCACATTTGGGGTGGATCTTCATCCTCAGTTCCTGCTGTTTGGAAACATCCTCACAGACACTCCAGAGGTGTATCTCCTATGCTATTCCAAGTTTAGGCCAATTTATGAGGAAGATTAAAGGTCATAATCCTGAATTAACTGAGTGGACTTAGTGTAAATAGGGGCTTGTTTTGAGACACATCTCACTCTAGCTCTTGCAGTTCTAAAGTCACAGCAGTTCCCCATCTTCAGCATCACAAGTGCTGGGATTTCATAAGTGGTACCATGCTCCACTGTAAAAGTTGTTATAAAAAGGACTAAAAGGATTGAAGGCAGAAAGGGAGATGTGGTAACAGAGAAGTCAAGTGACTGTCTTTGACACTGGAGGCAGGAGTTCCATGTGCCTCAATTTAGACATCTGCCAGTAGTGGAGCGCTCAATAAGTGGGTGTCCTATGGATGTTCCCCAAGGAATACATCTTGATTTTAGAGTAGTAAGACTTTCAGGTTTGTGTTCTCCAGAACTTAAAGACAGCTCATGTTGTCTCTAATATGTATATTGCAGTAGTGGTAAGTAATATACATGCTATTGTTTTCACAGCCAAGATGCCAAACGTATGCCCATTTATTAGTGGTTTCTTGACATTTTACTTACTCAAAAATGCTACTGTATATTTCTAAGAGGGAGACATTGTTATGATAAGTGACATTATATTAGTTAGACAAGTAATTTTTAGATTGTTTAAGCAGTCATATTTCATCTCCATATTGTTACTTCTTATATCCTTTAATTTTCTTAAGATTTTTTTCTTGTTTTTACATTCCAATACCCATTCCCTGCCTCCTTTCTTCTCAGTCCCACTGTCCCTCTACACCCACCCCCAAGCACCAACCCACCCTAGTAAACCAAGCCTCATTAGGACTAAGTGTCTCCTCCTCCATCCAGACAAGTCAAGGCAGCTCTTCCAGAAGCATGAACTCCTGAGGGAGGCGACATTGTTACTTCCTATATCTTAGTTTATCATATATATATATATATATATATGCACACACTATGCATATATACATGTAAATATATATATATATAATTTATAGTATGTTTTTCTGTGGCTTATCCAAAGACCTTAGTGTGGTTTATGTCTCCTTCCATCCCCCCACGTAATGTCCTGTCCAGTTCTTCTGAGAAGATGAACAACCCAGCCAAAAGGTTACAGAAAGAAAACAAATGAAGACATAGTTACCAAAATACAGATTAGGAATAAACATAAACAGCAAAAGAACATCAAAATGTCAACAATCAACAGACACATTTTAATAATAATTTTGAATATTAATAGCTTCAATTTCCTACTCAAAGGAGGAAAACAGGATGAGACTCAACTGTTATTTTCTTTTGTCTTGATGTTTTATAATGGGTTTATTTCATTTATAACTTTCTACTTACATGAGTTGTTTTAAATGTTTCAATAATGTATTCCTTTTCTCACATCTTTTCTGTTCTCTCTCACTCCTCCTTTCCTGTACTAGCTGTAGTATTATTTTTGTAAACTGGCTTAGCAGTTTATTGTTTTTTATTTTGGTAATTATAGTTAATTATAGTTACTTTAATTGTTTCCACTACTGTTCATATGTTTATCTATCATTTCTAAATGTTTGTATCTACTCTAATTTAATTTTCAACCCATTTGTGCAATCCTTCTGCTTTGGCCTCCTGAGTGCTGGAAATATAGGTATGTATGTACCACTCTTCCTGTCTATTACTTTCCTCATTTTTCAGCCATTTGCCTTATAGGTCATGATGTTTTATGAATTATATTTTAATCATTATATTTAGAATTTAATATTTATTTTAATGACTCCTACAGCAGTTTTCTTCTGGATCCTTTTAAAAATAAATTAAATACCAATTTGTATTTCCTTGAAGTTAGGATGTGGATAGTTTGGATTTCATTGGTATTCATAGATGAAACTATCAGGTTTCCTTGGCAATCAAGAACTGTCTATCTCTCAGTACTAAGTTTAACAGTAGTAAGTGTATTCATTTTAAAGTATAGATGGGAACATGGACTATGGTAAGGGATGACAGTGTGAGTAGGGGACTTTTGATCCTAATATGAACCAGAAGAAGGCAGGAAGGAAGCCCTTGGTTGGCAGAGGAACTCTTGTCTCACAAGATGACCTTGTTAAGTTTGTATTATTAGAGCTTTATTTAGTATTAAAATAAATCTAAAACTTTACAGTAAGATTTAGAGACCCGATTTAAAAATGTATTTTCAGTTCCAGATATTGTACTGGAATTAAGCAAAACTAATTATATTTATTAGAGATATTAAAATATTTTTGTTAATTATATCTCTGGAATTTCTTCTAAGATTTAATACTTTAAAACAGAACAGTGTGATTTCTTGTATAATATAAAAATTTGAAGGTGTGATGCCAGCATTTGAACAACTGTATAGTGAGACCATCTTCCCTAGGTTTGGATCTTAGCTTTGACAACATTGGCAGCTGATACATGACAAGATTCTTTGTTCCAAATACAATAATAATAATGTGAACCTTAAATGATGGTGAGGTTTAACTGGGTCACTATTTTAGAGTCCCTGTGATATTTCATATCTAGTTACTGTGAGATAGGTGTTTGTTAAGGAAGGCAAATATAAATGTTTATAGGAAAATGAATATGAATTTGTTCCAAGTAATTATTGTGTAAAATAGTTACAATGTATTTGAATTGTGTGAGTGATCATGTATTTGTCTTTTCTTTTTAATTTTTGTAGCTTATCGTGAACCTCATTTTTATTACCAGTTCACAGCACGATACCACGCAGCTCCGTGCAATAGTATCTATAATATTTCTTTTGAGAAGAAACTTCTTCAGATTTTAAGTAAACTGGTTCTTGACCTCTCCTGTGAAATTTCCTTGCTCAAGTCTGAATGCCATCATGTTAAAATGCAAAAAGCTGGTTTGCAGAATGAACTATTCTTCACATTTTCAGGTAAATATACAAAATACTTTAAAGAAAGACAATTGAGAACACAACTAATTGTTTAGAATATGAATGTTACCAATCTAAATGTATTTCTTCCTCTCAAATGTTGCTTAATGCTAATAATCCTCCGAATAAAATCCTGCTGTTTCATGGTGTTAGTAGAAAGTGTGCTCTGGCACTTTTCTGTTGAATGAAAGTTAGTGTAAAGAGACTTAGTATTTAGTTACAGGAACTCAGTCAGTGGAAGTATTTGCTCATACAGTAGTTAACATTGTAGGACAGCTGCCTCATCCTATTTATTTAATGTGCTGTCATTAACGGTGGGGAGAGGAGGCACATAATTTCAGGAGTAAACATCTATGTATTTTATAGGATGTCCTTCTCTTTTACTCTTCTTTTCTCCCTTTTTTGTTATCTAGAATTTTGGCAGAGACAGTAGAGAGGCATACAATTTCAAAGGCAAGAGCAAGAGAAATTCTCTTGTCTTCTGTAATTCTTGTGTTTTCTCTTCTCCAGGAAAATTTTGACATTTTTCACTAACCTCAAGGCAAACAATCAGTCCAAGCTTTTCTCTAGCTTGTCAAGCACACATTAGTATAGAGAGGCTTTGTGAATCTTTGTTTCCTGGTTGTTTTAATAGATGGACAAGCCCTAAAAAACCTTTTATTTGAATCTATCATAGGAAAGAGGTGATATCCAGTGTAAATGTTGCATTTGTGAACCTGCTTTGTGCTTCTTCAAATGATTAATCTTTTTGAGCATTTTTTAAAATGTATTAAGTGGCTGTTCATTTATCTTTTTGGAAAATTGTTAGCCCAGATTCCTTTTAAACTGTGGAGATTTTTTTCTTTTTTAATGTTGTGTTTAGAAACCCGAGGCCATTATGGACTGCTACCTTTGTAGTTCAATCTTTTCTATTTACATTAAGAATGTTTTTGAGCTTATTTCTGTAAATAAATCTGTGTTCAACTTTATGCCTTTGATATGTGGGGGTTTACGAAGTTATGTAGAAGAATAAATCATATCATTTTATGGAAAATTTATGTAACTGGGCATCATCATATCAAGCAAAATTAACTACAGATCTTGTATATTCTGGTATAGCCTATTATTTTTATAGTTGTCATTGTTTGATTATTCATGTTGTGTACCTTTAAGACCTGACATTTTGACTTCTGTTTGATCTATTGGTCAGCAGTTCCATTGATTTTTTTTTTTAAAATTTGATCTACTGAGCTTTTTAATTTCCAACATTTCAACTTCATTTTTTTCATTTTGCTATTTCCTTATTAAAATGCCCATTTATAGTTTGTATAAGTTTAATTATTGCATTCTTTTATTTGCATTCATACTGAATTCAAGAGTTTACTGATGACATATTTGCTTTCCTTGAACATTCTTAGCAGTATCTCTTGAGAATCTCTACTGGGCATTTCCTTGAATTCTCTCTCCTTAGTCTATAGCTGTAGAAGTAGAAATGTTTAGAGGAGTCATGTTGCCTTGATTTTCATGTTTCTTGTGTTTCTACATAAGAACGTGTACACATGGAATTTGACCTTTGGGCTGATTTTGTCTCTCTTATCACATGTATTCTTTCATTGGAAGTATTTTCAATGTTTAGGGGGAAGGGGACTAAACAGTAATATATTGAAGTATCATTTATCTCCACTGGTCTCAGAGTGAAACTGAGGTAAATTTTCAACTCCTGTTCAGGGCACTGGGGTATATCTCCAATACCACTCCAAAAGTACAATACTGTATGCAAGCAACCACAGCTGTTGGATCTGCCAGCTATGAAAACACAACAATAGTGAATTAAAAACTATCACTCCTTCAACTGCAGTTATTCTGGAGGAGTAAGGATCAGGAGTGGTATAGTGTATACTAATAAATTAGTTACTAAGGGTACAGATCGAAAGGAAATAAGCTGAATAAGACTAGTGATTAGTACAATAGATGAAGAAGAGAAGAGGAAAAGAAAATAAAGGGAAGAGTGATGGTAAAAAGAGATTTGGCAGCTCCAGCTAAAGGTAAATGAAAAGAGAGAAGGTGAAAAAATGAAATCCAGTAACCTGAAACAATTCCAGAGCTTAAGAGGCTGAGACAGGCAAACTATCAACTCTGGAGCAGAGAAAAGAGGAATCTCTAATGGCTGAGAGACAGTTGAAGAAATGCTCAACATCCTTAGTCATCAGGGAAATGCAACTGAAGACAACTCTGAGACTCCATCTCACACTCATCAGAGTGGCTAGTATAAAAAAAATGATAGCACATGCTGGTGAGGATGTAGAGAAAGGGGAATACTCCTCCATTGCTGGTGGGAATGCAAAATTATACAACCACTTTGGAAATCAGTCTGGAGATATCTCAGGAAACTGGGAATAGTTCTATTTCAAGACACAGCCATACCACTCCTGAGCATATAAAACTTTATATATAAATTTATATATTTATATATAGAATTTATAGATAAAAATGTGGTACATTTACACAATGGAATATTACTCAGCTATCAGAAACAAAGAAATCATGTAATTTGCAACCAAATGAATGTACAAAGGTCATCCTGAGTGAGTTAACCCAGACCCAGAAAGATACACATGGCATGTATTCACTTATAACTGGATTTTAGCCATATAGTACAGGATAACTATCCTACAACCCACAGACCCAAAGGAACAGGAGCCTGGTATAACTATCCTATGAGAAATTCCACCCAGCAGCAGATCATAACAGATCATAGCAGATCATAACAGATGCAGATCATAACAGCAGCAGATCATAACAGATCATAACAGATGTGGAGCTCTGGGATCCCTATATGAGAGGGAGGAGGAATAGAGAGACCCAGAGGGGTCAAAATCAACACATGCAGATCAACAGAACCAACCAATCTAGGCCCCTAGAGGGTTACAGAGACTGAAACACAAACCAAAAAAAAAAAAAAAAAAAAAAAAAAAAAAAAAGCTTAGACTAGACCTAACCCACTCTGTTCAAATATAGATAGGGAATTTGGTCTTCATTCAGATCCTTTATCAAGTAGAGGGGCAGGTCTCAGTCATAGACTTTGTTACCTGTGACTAGGACACTTTAACGCTAGCTGAGCTGCCAAGTTGGGCCCCAGAGCAAAAGGAAGCTCTTAGCCCTCATGTGACTGAACTGAGGGGGGCTGATATGTGGGGGCTTCCCTCACCCAAGGAGAAGGATAGAGGGAGGAGGGGGTAGAGGGTGGGAGGTGGAACCAGGAGGGGAGGAGAGGAGGGCCTGTGATGGAGATGTAACTTGAATTAATAAATAAATGTTAAAAAAATGAAAAAGTGGGGGGAAAGGAGCAAAGAGGAAATAGGTTGCTGAGTTGGAATTGGACATTTAATAAGGTAAATATAAAGAGAGGAAAAGAAATCTGGGTAGAGATGCTATCTGTAATGTGGTTCTTTACCTGGCCTTGGAGACTAGGCTTGATTCTGTGCAGTCTCTTGCTAGAATAGGACACAGGACAGGTTGTACATTTGTATGAGGGAAGTTTGGTCTGGATGCCAAACCTCCATCTTTTTGGCCACTCACAGGGTTGGGTGTGTGCCTGCCAGTGTGAAGTCCTTGGGTAGCTGTGGTATAAAGCCTTCCTGCATGTATTCCTTAATGGGGGGAGGGGTGGACCATTGATCCTGCCTATGTGCAGTCTCTCAAAGGGACAGTGTTAGGTCTCTGCTCTGTGTCTGCATGGAACACTGCATGAATTCTAACTCAGAGCCACAAAGTTTACCTTCTTTATTTAGAAGTATTTTGAATGCCAGGCCTTAAGACTGCAGTCCTGTGACACTTTGTCTCCGGGTTCCCAGCATGAGGCTTGCAGTGTGCCCCTTTGGCTTTACAGCTACGTAGACACTGAGTCTTCAGGACCCTTTAAGAATGCCTCTTTGTCACTGTGTCACTGATCAGGTGGAGTAGCAAGAACAGAGGATTTCCCAGGACTAATACCCTCTGGTAGTACAGCTCTCATGCCTTGCCTCCTTACCATTCCCCTTTCTCCTCCTCCCACCCTTTTTTAAATGTGATCCTTAAAGTACAATGAAACTTCTAAGAGGTACTCTGTCTGTAGCCACTGTTCTGATATTACAGATGTGCTCTGTGTCAATAAAAAGATTTCTGTAACTGGGGCTGAAGCCTCTGGAATTTACCCCAGACTGTTTCCTTTCTTTGCTACTGAATTAATGCTTCTGGGATAGCACTCACTCTGTAGGATGGTTGTTCTGCACTACCCAAGGTAGTTGCTGTAGACTCTGCAGTGGTTCCTGCCTGAATGCAATCTTTCTTCTTTGTTATCTTGTTGCTTACTTTATTGCACTAGCTGTAGTCCTACAATCATGAGGAAAGGTATGCAGGAATACTTATTTGTCTTGTTCCTGTTCTCAGAGTGATACCATCTGGCTTTTCTCCCTTAAACATGGTGGTGACTGCAGATATTCTTTATCTAGCTGGAGAACTTTTCCTCAGTCACAAGATAAATATTACTAACAAAAATGACATTGGGGTCACACAGTCCTCTTCCTTTTCTCTAGTGTTGTAGTCTTATGCTGCTTTTTCTTTCCATTGTCATTATGTTTTCATTTTGGCACATAGAACCTAGTGTAAGTCCTACTTGATCATGCCACATTGTTCTTTTGATATATTGTTGGATTTGATTTCATATTAAACTTTTGCATCTGTGTTCATAAGAGTTATTGATCTGAAGTTTTTCTCTCTTCTAATGTATTTATCTGAGTTTTGTATCATGGTAAATCTTTCATTGTGAGATATGATTAGGTAAATAATCCCTAATGCATTATCTTACTCTGGAGTAAATATTTCTATTTTCTGGGATATATAGTAAACATTGGTACACTTATTTTATTTGTAAGTTTCTTTCTTTGAACTTTTATGTGTATATGTATATGTAATATATTCTGGTTACTCTTCACCCAACAGTCCTTTATTTCATTCTCACCTGTTCCACTCCTATTATTCCTTATAAATTTCTTTCCTATATTTATTAATTTTTGTTTTGTGACTCACAGAGTTTAACTAGGGCTATCTGTGTGATCCTGGGTTTGGAATTATCCTTTCATATTTGATGTGCTCTATTAGCAGCTGAAAACTGTGTCTCTCCATCTGCTGGAATCTATTGGTTACTAATAAATGACAAGTAAATGGTAAGGCCCTGTGAACCTTTTTCTCCATCTGTTGTTGACTGTTAGAAGAGCTTGGGTTGTGTGGACCTCATGTCAATATACACAGCTGAACTCAGGTCTTCTAGAAGAACAGCAATTGCTTTTAACCACTGAGACATCTCTCCATTTCTCTGTTCACAATCTTAACGATATCTCTCTGATTTGGTATATTGTTTCTTCCCCCTCTTTAAAAACTGAATTTGCTTATATTTTTTCCAGTTTCCTATACATAAGCTTCTATTGAAATAGGTCTATGTCTAAACATGTATTTGTTGTTATTATTGTGTGTGGGTATATTTGTGTGGGCATATGTGCCTCAGTGTGCACATGAAGGCCAGAAGACTCTGGAGTTGGTACTCTCCTTCCCCGTCTACACAGCCCCTGGGAATACACTCAGGTCTCAAGTTGCTTCTGTTACCTAGGGAGCCATTTGCTATCCCCATGTCTTTTCTAATATATTTTCTATTTTGTATGAAAGAAACATTGCTCTTCCAGCTTCTTTTGTATTCATGGTAACTGCAGTATATTTTTTCTATCTTTTCCTTTTATTCTGTGTGCATCCTTTGATTTAATATAGGTCTCTATGGAAAACTTACCCTCTGGTCTTAAAAATAAAATGACAAATCCTATGTTCATAGCTCTTATATGTGACAGATTACTTGTTTTTGCTTTTTTCTGGATTATCTCTTTCTCTTCTATTTGTGATGTTTTATTACAGCATGTTTTATATAGATATGTAGGCTCCATCTGCTTGTGTATGAAACATTTATGTCATGTTAGATTTGCAGGAATTTGGACATTATTTACTCAAATATTACTTCTGTTTCTGTCTTTCCTTCCTTCACTCATGGCTGCTGTGTATGTTGATATACTTGTTGTCCCTTTTTTTATGCCCTTTTCACCTTTGTTCACTTATTTTTTTCTTTTGATCAGGTTTCAGTGATTTATCTTTAAGTTCCCTGATTGTTTCTCCAGACTGTACAAATACATTGTTAAAAACTTTTAGTGAATTCCCATCAGGCATAATTCCATGCCTTAGAGTTACTAGATGACTTTTTAGAATTTATTTTGTTATTAATATTCTTTACATAGCAACATGTTCTGTTTTGTTCAGTTCTTTGTCCATTATTTCCTTCAGCTCTTTTAGCATATTAAAAATTGTTCTTAGAGTTTCTGTATATTAGTCTAGTGTCTGCTGTGTCAGTTAACCTGTGGCTTCTCAGGGACATCAGAGTTAGTAAATTCACAGACAATTAAACAGCTCCATGGAAAATTATTTGTTTGGAGGATTGTAGGGAAAATGAGCCAATTAAGACCATATACAGATGACATAGGATTTATTTGAAAATGGTCTAGAATGGCTAAAAAGATGTAAGTAGCATTAATGAGAAAAATATCAAAATTATTATTTGTTATTTTATAAATAAATTTAATAGAAAAGAAGTACTTAAATTTTTCATTGTATTCCCTTAACTGTAAATAATGACAAGGCTAAGTCTATTTTTTTGCAGAGTATAATAAGGTAGAAGTCTTAAGATGTTAAAAAATATGTTTCTCAATTAGTTATAGATCCAAGGCTTCAAGTAAGAGTTTTTTTCATTTATTTTTATTGGTTCTTAGAATTAACAGAAGTATTTGGTTATGAGATTGACATATGTTGTAAGGGTTATTTATTGGAAATCCTTGAAGTGCCTGTTTCTTACCCCACCTTTGAGGCTGAAGTCTTAGTACAGCAGGAACTTTCTCTATGACCTTGCAGAGATATTCATCAGTCCAGTATTGCTATGTCCATTGAGTTTTCCTAATGCTCGCTTATTTATCTCAAATAAATAGAATTGTATTTTGCATACAGTTGCTCCTATATGTTCATAAACAAATGTGCCTATATGCATGAAAATGCTTATTATATAGTTAAAAATGGCCACAGCCATAGTTAAATCTCATTGCCTTTCCTGTGTTGTTATTACATTTATTGTTACCTTTATAGTTTGTACCTGCATATTAAGTATTGAATTAGGGTAGTGATATCTGGAATACAAGAATAGAGGTTGATAGAGAAAGAATGAATACACACACACACACACACACACACACACACACACACACTTACAATGCATGTTGTAAAAGTTGAAATAATTCTGTTGTTAAATACCACAAAATCTAAATATCCCAGCATCAGTTACTGAGAAATCCCTAAGATTAATGTAGAAATGAGTTTTTTCCTGCTTTATATAAAAGAAATACTTGTATTAGGATTTTATTTAGCATTAGAAAAATCCAGACATTTTAATGGAAGATACGTAGTTGTCAAGTGATGTTTCATTTTTTTTCAGAATTTAAATATTTTCATAAGGGTATGTCAGAACAAATATAAAATATAATATATTTTCTCAGTTTCATCTATAGACACTGAAAAAGGACCCAAGCCATGTACAGACCATAATTGTGAAAGTTCCAAAAGATTATCTAAGGTATGTTATGTGCTTGTGGAAAAGAAGGAAAAAGTTGAATGAAAATGCCCATTGTTTATGGATTCATTTTAGTCTTTGTGGTAGCTGTTTGTACATAGAGCCCCACAGTGAGTGATTTCAAAAATGAAGTAAAACTTCACCCACTACAAAATAAGAAATCAATAAAATTGATACTTGACAAACTACTTTAAATTTAATAATATGAAATTGGTTATATAAAGAATGATTTTTCATTTATTTGGCCTTATTTCACATGGCTAATTATATTAAGGAGAAGTCATGGCTGCAATTCTTTTCAGTTGTTTCAGTTTCCATAGATGTTTGCATATTATCCTTAAATAATGCAAGTTTGCTAGACTCATGTGTTATAATATTATTTCATGGAGATTTATCATTTTTGTGTATTCGTCATGACATCCACAGATACAGGGTTACATCTTTACTGTAACCCTGTATCTAATCTGAATTGCTAGTAGAGTTAGTACAAAAATGAGTAGATGTGATGAGACTGGAGATGGTTTTGTCCCTAGACTAAAAGCATTTTGTCTTCCGAGGTCAAACCTGATGGCAGCTGTAGAGTTTCGCTTTAGTACAATGTTTTCTTTTACTTTTTATTTACTGGATTATACTATGAATGGCTGTTAAACTTTGGCTAGTACATTTTCTGTGTTTCTCTTTTAGGAAACACATATCTGTATTGTATTTTTTTAGAATATTTTTAAGGATTTTTCTGGTTTTTCTCTTTTCTCATGTGCTCTGTTCTATGCAACCTGTGTTATAGGATTTGTTGTCATATCTTAAAACTGCTACAATTCAGCATTAATTCTTTGAGAATTTTAGCATTAAATTACATAAGTATTTTTGGCTTAAAGAAGAGTAAGGTACAGGCATATAGCACAATGTCACCAGTAGGGATATTGATATTGGCATAATCTCGTTATTTATTTAGCTTTTCACATTTATTTATATCCATTTCTGTGTGTCATATAAAAAAGCACCACAAAGATCCAGCTTGGAGCTGTTCTCTATTTTTACTACAGAGGTCGATATAACTATATTTATGTCCCCCATGCCTCTCCCACTGATTTCCTAATCCTAGAACTCATTATTCTTGCCTCTGTTTTAAAAATTTTCCCTATTAAAAAAATCACAGAGGTTTATCCAAGATTATACATGTTTTACTTTGTTAATTGGTTCCTTCTCTACTGGTGAAATGATCTAATCCAGGCCAAATTAAGATATATAAAGGCAGATTTATTGGATACAAGAGGAAGAGAGAAAGAGAATGTGCATGCAGAGAGAGAGAGAGAGAGAGAGAGAGAGAGAGAGAAGGAGAGATAGGGAGAGATGGAAAAAGAGAATAGAATGAGGGATATATATATATATATAGAGAGAGAGAGAAGAGAAGGAGGAGGAGAAAGAAGAGGAAGAAGAAGATGAGGAAGAAGAAGAAAGAAGAAAGAAGAAAGAAGAAGAAGAAGAAGAAGAAGAAGAAGAAGAAGAAGAAGAAGAAGAAGAAGAAGAAGAAGAGAGCCAGAGAGACTAAAATGTCTGGATTATATAAGAAAGGGCTTCAGAGGGACGGAAGTTTGTCATAGAGGGTGGGGTGTGCCAGCATGCCCTGGAACAGGTAGTCACTGAAGTATACTGGGAGAACATGGAGATCAAGTCCTGGGTATGAAACCTAACATCTCAGCCTTTTGTTGATAATAAATGAATAAGGGATGCAGAAATGTCCTTAGCTACTTCCTGTTTACATTGTGGGCATAGATATTGGGGATATGATGGTGTCAAAAAGCTGGAATGTTGGTCAAGTCTGGGAAGAGCAAGCTGTTTCATTTGTTGTCCAGGATTTATGAAAATCTACATGGAAGATTATGTAAGCCCAGTTGAAGCAGTCTGTGAGGTTACAACAGGGCATCTGTGAATAGCTGGCTTTGGAGCTGTCTTAGTGGCAGAATGCTGTAACATAAATATATTAGGGGAAGAATATAAGGTTAAGTAGCTTAGGGAGAAAATATTTTAGGTTCATGGTCTTGGCAATTGGGGTGTGCTCAAAACCAGGAAGAGGAGGAGGGATCCCACCATCCAAGGATAGGCAGATAGGGAAGCAGGCTGTTAATTGACAGTATTTATCTGAGTCCATTTGACCTGTGCATTCGAGTGGAATCCCCGAGGCTTCCAAGAGTTTAAGTTTACAAAAAAGATACATTTTAGGAAGAAATCTGAAGCATCTCTCATTCCTTTCATATACCTTCACTTTCTTATCATCCTCCAACCATTTGCAGCCAAATGGATGGAACTAGAGAACCTTCTCCTGAGTGAGCTAACCCAGACCCAGAAGGATGCAAATGTATCTATTCACTTATAGTCAGATTTTAGCCATATAGTACAGGATAACTATACTACAATAAATGCATCAGATGAACATAGACTTTTTTTTCCTGTCAGTGAGACACTTTGCCCTAGTGGTGCTGCCTTGTAGGCCACCGGTGTATGAAGAGGCTCTTGGCCCTCATATGACTGCTGAACTGGGGTGGGGGACTGTTATGTAGGGACATTCCACTCCAGAGGAGTGGGTTGGAAGGGATAGGGGGTAGAGGGTGGGAGGGCAGGACTGGGAGGGGCGGAAAGAGGACACTGTGAGGGAGATATAACCTGAACTAATAAATAAATATTAAAAAAAATAACTTGCATTTACCAACCTTAAAATGCCTTATTTACCAAGTCTTAGACATCTTCAGACCCACAAACATTTTCTTAGAAGCTTTCCTTCATACCAACCTTGAGTAATTTTTAACCCTCTGAAATTCCTTTATTATTCTCAGACTTTTATACACCTTCAAGCACTTTCTTAGACCCTCAGAACTTACATAAACTTTAAACTTTTTTCTCTCCATCTAACAGAGACATGAGAACAATCATCGCAAAACAAGTTCTTTTAAATAAAGGAATAGTAAAAAGTTACACCTGTTTATATATTTTTTTTTGGTTTTTCGAGACAGGGTTTCTCTGAATATCTCTGGCTGTCCTGGACTCGCTTTGTAGACCAGGCTGGCCTCGAACTCACAAAGATCCGCCTGCCTCTACCTCCCAAGTGCTGGGATTAAAGGCGTGTGCCACCACCGCCCGGCACACCTGTTTATATTTTAATATGAAGCCTGTTAGTAAGGAAAACCTGTCTGTTAGCCTTAAGGCCGTCATAGATCTGAGGAGGATACATTACCACAGGAAGTATAATCCAAACGGCCTATGTATTGTTTAATATTACATAGGCCAACTCATTACCTAGATAGACTTCCCAGTAGGCTCCTGTAGTGTTGATGACTTCCTTGTGGCACAGGTGCTAGGACAGCATCAGCCTTGGGCTGTCAGGCCTGGCCAATCTGAGAGGCCTTCCTGTGAAGGAGAAACTTGGGAGAGTGACCTTATTTTGTCTAGGCAAAGTGGGCAATCAATTTCTCCAGGTGTCCTATTTGTCCACAGGTCAGGCCAGGCCTTAGTAGCAGTGGAAGCATTAGGGTAGTTTTCCCCAGTGGTTAGCATACCATAATCTAGGTGGAGTCCTTTAGCATTGTGCCCATATCTTCTTGGAGGCCTTGAGGTCACTGATAGAAGCTGTTTTATTAAATATTTAGATACCCTATTCTGAAAATCTCTGACAGGAGTAAGGACTACCATATCTGGGTTAAACAATGTTTGCCTTTTTTGTTTGTTTTTGTTATCTGACCTAAATTGTGCCTTGTAAAACAAGAGACTAGATAAACTTGTTCTTGTATACATTTCTAAACATATTAAAAGATATGATCATTTGAGGTGACTGACTACAAAGTTGCATTTCTTAATTATCATTAACAGTTTGTAATAATTAGTAGCTTTAGTCATTAATAAGATAGAGTACCTTTTTTGGTATGGCTTAGTTTGACCAAATAGCTAAAGCTTAAAAGGCAGGGTAATTAGATTTGGTTGTCAGAAAGTTATTGAACTAAGCTAGCAGCCCTAAGCAGAGATGGTAAAAGGCTATTTGTCTTTCCCATAATGAAGATGGCTGCTGGTCATGTGACTACCCCATTCAAGATGTGGTCAAGTTTTGTCCATGGCCGCTGATCATGTGAATGCCCTTATTCAAGATAGTGGTGAAGCCACAACTCCACCCGCTCCACTCCATAGTCAAGATGGTGAGCAGCCACATGTTCCATGGGCGATGGTGACAGTGGCAGCAATGGCAGGAAGTTTAAAAAGAACAGGTGCACCAAGTGACACCCAGAATGTGCTGGAGTGTTTGTGCCACTGCTACTGCTGCTGGTGGTGCTTGGACAAGGAGGAGGCAGGGCCAGGCAGACCTTTTCTGCCCCCAGAGCCAAGTGAGCTCACCAACCTGCAGTGAAGGAGAGGAGCAAAGGGAGTAATAGAGCTCACTATCCAAAAACGGTTTTTAAAATAGGATAAATTTTAGAGTTTCAGACCCAGTGGGTTCTGGTCTCCCAGTTTTAGCCAGAACAGAAGGTTTAAATGCACAGTGTCCTGAGCATCAGCCTGGGTTCAGTCAGGAGTAGGGATGTACCTTTGAATAGACATCTCCAAATTCAAAAGACTCCCCAGTGGGAACAAGACCTGGTTTTGTCTCCAGACAGACAGGGTGCACCTGGTACCTCTTTTAGGCTGCTGTGTGAAGGGTTACTCATGGAATCCAAAGTCAATCTGTAAGGAAGAGAAAAAGATAAAGACAGGAGTTGCCCCTTGTGTCCAGTGCCTTAGCCTTGACTGCTGGGCAGGATAGGGTTCAACACTCCCTGAAGTCTCAGGCACCAGATGATTTACTCTGTTAATTGATGCATTCTGTGCTGGCACAATGATCCAATCCAGGCTAAATTAAGATATATAAAGACAGATTTATTGGACATGAGAGGGAGAGAGAAAGAATGTATATATATATACGAGAGAGAGAGAGAGAGAGAGAGAGAGAGAGAGAGAGAGAGAGAGAGAGGAAGAGACAGGGAGAAAGAGAGAAAGAGCCAGGGAGCCCAAAATGCCCAGATTATATAGGAAAGGGCTTCTGTGGGAGGGGAGTTCATCATAGAGGGGAGGGTGTACTAGCATGCCCTGGAACAGGTAGAGACTGAGGCAGTCTCCGAGAATATGGAGATCAGGTTTCAGGTCTGAAAACTGACAACACAAATAGATGTTTGTGCCCTTACTAATGTTATGATATATATCTATACATGCCTCTATCTATATAAGTATATATCTGTATCATAACATTAAGTGTATATGTGTATACGTCTGTCTATGTATATAAAATTAGCTCTATTTTTAGCTTTCTGAGCAGCCTCCATACTGGTTTCCATGTGGCTGAATTAGTTACATTCTCAACAAGAGAATAAGTAACTTCTTCTATTTTACCCTCAAAACTTCTCAACCTGTTGTGATTTGTTCTTTTTTATAGCCATTCTGACTTGAGTGAGATGGAATGGAATCTCCTTGTAGTTTTCTTGATAGTGTTTATTTTATTTCCAAGTATATTTTAAGGTAGTGAGTTGGACTATTTTCCATAATTTGTTTCAACAATTTAATTAATGGGATATAGAAAAGCTCCTGGTATTTTATGTTGATTTTGAATTCTACTAATTTGCTGAAACTATCAAATTCAAATGTTTTCTAGTAGAGTCTCAAGGATTTATTAAATATAGGGTAATACCATTTTAAATTGAGATAATTTGATTCCATTCTTTTTTCCTATTTCTCTTTAAAATGTATATGTGTATATGGATGGAACAGGTTATATTTATGAATATAAAAGTATATAATACATGCACAGAATAACAATTAATGAGAGAAGAGGCCATGAATTTGAAGGAGATTGGAGAGATGTATGTGGGAGAATGTAGATGAAGGAAAAGCAGGGGACAAATAGTGTAATTATTTTGATGTCAAAAACTTAAAATAAAAAAGAACTGTATGTGTAAGTACCTATGTGTATGTATATGGGCCCACCATGTACATGCCTGTTGCCAGTGGATACCAGAAAAGGGGAGAAGACTTCCTGGCAGATGGTTGTAAGTCACCATGTGAGTACAGGAAACTGAACCCAGGTCTTCTGTGAGAGCAACACATGCTCTTAATGAGTGAGCCATGTCTCCAGCCTCTCCTTCCTTTGTTTATGTCCTTTTCATGCCTTACACTAACTTACACTAGCTAACACTTCATTCACTATATTGAGTAATAATGGAGGGAGTGGACACACTTGTTCTGAGTTTTAGAGAAAATTCTTTAAACTTTACCCAATTTACTATAATGTTGGCTCTAGGTTCATTGTATGTAGCCTGTTCTATGTTGATACATGTTCCTTCTATTCCTACTTTCTTTAGGGATTCAATTTGAAGGAGTTTAGACTTTATCAAATTACTTTCTGCCTGTGTGAAATTGCTTGTTCTTAATTTGTGTGCTTCTGTATCACATTTATTGAGTTGTATATGTTGAAACATCCTTGCATCCCTCGATTGAAAATTTTGTCATAGAGTTGTTTTCAATATGTTGTTGAATTCAGTTTGCAAGTATTTTATTGAGAACTCTTTCTCCTGTTTCAGTAGGAAGTTTATAGTTTTTTTCTTTTTATTATGTCCTCATTTTTATTTGATATCTAGGTTACAGTGGCTTCATAAAATGACTTTGGTGGTATTCCTTAGCTCTCGATTTTATGAAATACTAGGAGGAGCACTGGTGTTAGCTCTTCTTTAAATGTATTGTAGAATTTAACAATCAATTTGTCTGATTAGGAATTTACTTATTACTTTATTGACCTCATGGCTCATTATTGAAGACAAAAATTTTAATTAGCTAATATTCTTATTAATAATAACTACAGGCACTCATAGCAAATATAAACACTTATTACCTAACTACTAGCCCTCAGTTGTAACTGAACTTTTTAGAATTATCAAATATTTATTTATTATTAATTATATTTACTTGTAACAAATATAAACATTTTCTTAACTACTAAACCTATAAATTCCTACAACCCCTATGAATGACTTCAACCCCTATGACCTAGCCACTAAACCTATTGATAACTATTACAACTATTTTCCTAAACTTTTAGAAGAATACAGTCTCTGGGGCAGGTCCTCAGTCATCAGGAACAAAGTCTCTGTGGTAGACCTTTTAACGCACTTAGCAGTCTTTTTTCTGGAATATCTCAGATGCAAATTCGTCAGGGTAAATTGGCTATGGCAGTCTCACCTTAAATAAAGCTTGAGGCTTTCTTCTCTCTGGGAGACCCCAGCCTTCTGTAGGCCAACTTATTTCCTTTGCATCAGCAACTCTGTGGCTCTGCCTCAGTCCTTAAAGCCAGCCACAGTTTCATTTAGGCCACTGTTTAGACAGGTAAAATCCCTCTAGGCAAAAGCTGAGCCACAGGGTTTAGTCCTTGGCCTTTTGCTGTCTTGCTGAGGCTTTCTCAGCTCACCAACTTCCTTCTGCCTTAGGGAGATCTGGCCATCAGTTCACCAGCATTTTTTCCATCAGACAATACAAAGTACTTGTTGTCCTTTCTAGTGTTAGGACTTGCTAGCACTGGAGCTCTTTAGCATGGGATGCTGCCATCCACTTGTCCTTAAATAGGATCTCTCCTTGTTCCACCTGTTTCAGCTTATTTTGGGCTCCGCCCACATAGCAGCTGAAAACAATGCCAGGCCAAATACCTTGTTTTTAGCCCATTAAGTCTTTCCTGTTTTTCCTGTCTTCAGCCTTGTTTTTTAGTTCACTAAGTCTTTCCTGTTTTCCGTTTTTAGTCCACAAACTGATAAGCTAATTTGTCACAGCCAAGTTGATCTTCATGCCCCGAAATAAGAGACTGTATCAGAAACCTCTAGATATTTACTAAATCTTCTAATTTGTATTAATCTAATTCCCTACACTAAGTGTAACTATAAACCCCTATTACCTAACAACTAAGCCTATTAATAACTATAACAAGTATCATCTAACAACTAATCCTAACCTTGCAAAAAGATACAGTCTCTTGCTCAGGTCCTCAGTTGTCAGAAACACCTCAGGAATAGATGCTTTAAGGAACTTGGTCAATAAGTCTTCCTCAGGAACACCTCAGACATAGGTCCTTTAGGGTAAATTGGCTATTGCATTGCTATGATGCATGAGTCTTTCTTATCTCTGGAGCCTCAGATGTCCATAGACCAACTTGATTAATTTGCATTAGCTACTCAGCTGCTCTGCTTCAGTCTTTGGGGCTGGCTACAGTTCTATTCAGGCCACTGTTTGAACTGGTTGAAACCCTCTAGGGAAAAGCTGTGCCATAGGGTTTAGTCCCTGACTTTTTGCTGCCTTATTGAGGCCTTTTCTGCTTACTAGCTTCTTTCTGCCTTAGGGAGAACTCACCACATTTTTTTCAGCTCTGTTTGAGATCAGCTTTTCAGTCTTCATGCATTAACTCCACCAGATGATACAGGCCACCTTGCATCTCATCTCTAGTGTGGGAACTCTCTGGCTCCACCTACTTTGTCCTTAATAGTATCTCTCCTGTTTCACCTGGCTTCAACTTAATCTGGGCTCTGCCCACTTCGTAAGGCTATTAGCGGCTGGAAACAATGCCAAGCCATAAACCTTGTTTGTAGTCCATATGCTACCATACCATGTGCCCACAGGTGCAAGGCTGATCTTCTGGCCCACATCTAAGAGACTGTACCAGAAGCCCCTAGATCTTCACTAAATCTAATTTATATTAATGTAACTCCCCTTACACATTATATAGATTTTTAGAATTTGCTCCCTGTACTTTTGATAGGTTGTGTTTCTAGCTATTCATATATTTCTGGGTTTTTCAGGGTTTTGAAATTTGAATTTATTAAATTTCTGTAATAACCACCTGGATTTTGTTGGTTTTTTTTTTTTTTTTTTTTTTTGGTAGTGTCAGCTGTTTCAATTGAATTTTCTGTTTCATTTGAATCTATTCTTTGTTTCTTTTGGCTAATTTGACTAAGAGTTTGATACTCTTTTTTTTCTTTTCAAAGAACTCTTATTGATATTTTGTAATTTTTTTTAAGGTTTCTAGTCCACTAATTCCAGCCCTGAGACTATTACTTTTTGTCGACTGGTTTTAGTCTTGTCTTATTCTATGTTTTATAGCATTGAAGAACACCAGTATATGAATTCTTTTTGGCTTTTTAATGTAAGCATTCACAGCTATTGATTTTCCTCTTAGAACTGCTTTTGTTATATCCCAAATATTTTGGCATATTGTGCTTTCAATTTTATTTGATTATAGGAATTCTTAAATTTTCTCTCTGATTTTTTGAATGACACATATGCCACTCAAGTGTATATAGTTAAGTTTCCATGGATTTGTGTAGTTCCTCATATTAATGACTCCTAGTTCTATTTTACTAAGATTTAACAGGACATAAATTCCTGTTTTTTAAATATTTATTCAATTGCCTTATAGATAAACGTTACTTAATGTATAGAATGTCTGTTGGACTACTGAGAAATATGTGAATTCTATATGGTTGGATAAAATACTATAAAGATAGCTGTTCAGTCCATTTGATTCAATTCAATTCTGAAGTGTTATTCCTAAGTACAATCTGTGGGTGATATATTTCTTGTTGAAAATTGTTAGTAAGATCACCACTACCTATTGTTCTTTTATATCTATTAGTGATTACTTTGTGAAAACACTCAGCATATTTACATTCAGAGATCTTGTATATTCTTATTGGATTTTTACCTTCCATTAATATGGAATGTCTTTCTTTAGAATTTCTCATTTTGTCTGGAAGTCTACTTTATCAGAAGTCAAGCAACTACATTGGCTTGTTTTCAGCTTCTGTTTGACTGGTTAGTAACTTTCATCCTTTCAAATATCCTTGTGTTTGTTTTTGACAGCAAAGTGTGTGTGTGTGTGTGTGTGTGTGTGTGTGTGTGTGTGTGTGTGTGTGAAAATAGATAGTAGAATCTTTTTCTTTAAAATTTGAGTTATTGCATGTATAGCTTTTAATTGTAGAGTTAAGATCAATTATGTTTATTGTTGTTACATAGATGCACTTGTTGATCTGTGTTATTTTATTTGATGTTCTTCTAGTTGGTTGTATTAGTATTTGGTATTTTCTTTCCTTTATTTTAATTTTTTTAATTTTATGTGTATGAGTGTTGTGCCTCCATGTATGTTTGCTTACCATGTGTGTCTGCAGAACTCAGAGGTGTCAGAATCCCTAGAATTGCAGTTACTGGTGGTTGTAAGCTGTGGTATAGATTCTGGGAATTTAATCCTAGATCCTCTGAAAATAGCAAGTTCTCTTCACCACTGAACATCTGTCTGGTCTCTTCTCATGATTTGTATGAAGGGTTTGCTGTTTGCTGTGTTCCATATGCTGGATTCTTTCCTAGTTCTCGTCATTTTATCCAGTCCTCTTTGATTCTTTCTTGTGATTTTGCAGCTGAAACTTTCATCTTCCTCTATGTTTAGTGTTCTTTATTTCTTCTGCAAAACTGGCTTGGGGTCACATATAGCTTTAATTTTATGAGAAATGTTATTATTTCTGTGCTAGTTTTGGATATCACAATCTTGGTTGACAGTATTTTTATTTAAAGTTTAAAATAAAACATTTCATGGTTTCTTGGATTTTTTATATGTTGAAGAGGGCTGGTATTAATTTTACCTGTTTAACTTTTAAGTGACTTGCTATTTTTCTCTAACAGTTTCTTCTTTTAGGTAGTTTTAGCATCTTGATTATAATTTTTTCTGAAGAGGTACTGTGTATTTGAATTTTTTTTAAAAATTTATTTATTTGTTGCTTCAGGTTACATCTCCATCATATTGTCCTCTTTCCCCCATTCTTAGCCCCTCCCTCTACCACCTCCATTCCATTCCACTCCTCTGGAGTGGAGTGTCCCTACATAAAAGTACCCCACCCCAGTTCAGAAGTCATATGAGGGCCAAAAGCCTCCTCATACACTGGGGGCCTACAAGGCAGTACCACCAGTGAAAAATGTCTCATTGGCAGGGAGAGAAAACTAAACACACACACACACACACACACACACACACACACACACACACCAAAAAATCTATGTCCATGTTCTCTTTGGTGCGTTGGTTGTAGTATAGATATCCTGTACTATATAGCTAAAATCCGACTATAAGTGAATAGATGCCATGTGCATCCTTCTGAGTCTGGGTTAGCTCACTCAGGATGAGCTTCTCTAGTTCCATCCATTTGGCTGCAAATTGCATGATTTCATTGTTTCTGATAGCTGAATAGTATTCCATTGTGTAGATGTACCACAGTTTTTAAATCCATTCTTCGATTGAGTGACATCTGGGTTGTTTCCAGTTTCTAGCTATTACAAATAAGGCTGCTATGAACATAGATAGGGAAACTTCCTTGTGATTCGGTGAGGAGTCATTTGGATGTATACCCAGAAGTGGTATGTCTGGGTCCCGAGAGAGAGCTATTCCAAGTTTTCTAAGATATCACCATACTGACCTCCATAGTGATTACACAAGCCTGCACTCCCACAAGCAATGGAGGAGGGTTTCCTTTTCTCCACAACCTCACCAGCATATGCTGTCCTTTGAACTTTTGATGTTAGCCATTCTGACAGGTGTGAGATGGAATCTCAGAGTCATCTTGAGTTGCATTTCTCTGATGATTAAGGATGCTGAGCATTTCTTCAAGTGTCTCTTAGCCATTAGGGATTCCTCCTTTGTGAATTCTCTGTTTAGCTCTGTTCCCCATTTTTTGATTGGATTATTTGGTTTCTTGGCATTTAATTTCTTGAGTTCTTTGTAAATTTTGGACATTAGTCCTTTGTCAGATGTGGGGTTGGTGAAGATTTTTTCCAATCTGTAGGCTGCCATTTTTTTCCAATGACAGTATCTTTGCCTTACAGAAGCTTTTCAGTTTCATGAGGTCTCATTTATTGATTGTTGGTTTTAGGTCCTGAGCTGTTGGTGTTCTGTTCAGGAAGTTGTCACCTGTGCCAATGATTTTGAGGGTTTTTCCCACTTTGTCTTCTAGTAGATTTAGTGTGACTGGGCTCATGTTAAGGTCTTTGATCCACTTGGACTTAAGTTTTGTACAAAGTGGTAAGTATGGGTTTAATTTCATTCTTTTACAAGTGGACATCCAGTTGGTCCAGGACCATTTGTTGAAGATGCTGTATTTTTTCCATTGTGCGGTTTTGGCATCTTTGTCAAAAATTAGGTGGCCATAGGTGTGTGGGTCCATTTCTGGGTCTTTAATTGGATTCCATTGATCTACTGGTCTGTTTCTATGCCAGTACCACGCTGTTATACAACAAGAAAATGGGCTGAGAAAGAAATAAGGGAAACAACTCCCTTCATAATAGCCACAAACAATATAAAATACCTGGGTGCAACTCTAACCCAGCAAGTAAAGGACCTGGATAACAAGAACTTCAAGCCCTTGAAGAAAGAAATTGAAGAGCCCTTTAAAAGATGGAAAGATCTCCCATGCTCATGGATAGGTAGGATCAACATAATAAAAATGGCTATCCTACCAAAAGCAATATATAGATTTAATGCAATTCCTATCAAAATACCAAAAATAATATAGGGTGAGATTTATAGTATCATATATGGGTTTTTACCTATAAAATGGGTCTTAAATTCAAATAGAAGGCAGCTCATTACTTAAGATTCATGCCACTGTTGCACCTGGGCATATCTTACCAGGGCAGTCATCATTCTAGCTTGCAAGAATCACACCTGGTGAGACTATTTATTGCTTTTCTCCCCCAGCAACCTGTTGCCTGGACAAAATGTACAAGATCAAACTAGTCAGCATTCCAGTATAAATAGAAGAAAGGCTCATGAAGCACTACCCCAAGCTGAGATGCAGTTGAGGGCTGTTGGCAAAGGGGGGGGGGGGGAATCAGTTTTCTTCAGAGTTTTTTTCCTACAGTGGTAGGTTGATCATGTTCTCTTGGATGGCCCAACACCTATGGGCATATGGGCAGCACTAGTTGGACTTACTGTGCTATTAAAAAATAAGACATGAAAGTAGGAGATATGTGGGGGAGAACTGGGGAGAGACAAGGAATGAATGTGATAACATTCATTGTATACATGTATGAAATTCTCAATATTAGTAAAATTATAGTTAATATAGCATGGCCTCTGAAGGTAGTTTCATATGTAAAAGAAATAAATGAATTAAGTACATGAGAGGACTAGGGAACAAGAAAGAACCAATGTTAAATTTAAAAACAGAAAAAAAAACCCATTGAGTTGTGAAGAATGTTATAAAGGAGAGGAAATAGCAAAGATAAAACATGATTGCCTAATAATAGAAAAATGTATAAAATGCAAAAATGAAAGTAGAATAACACAAACAGAACCTTTACTAAAAGTAACTTAGTGTCACAATACTATTTAAAATAGTAAAATGATAAAGAAGGAAACACAAGGAGACAAAAGGAATCCAAATAATACAATGGCTTTTCTATGTTCTTTAATGTTTCTGCCTCTCAGGCTAAAAGAGGAGCAGGTAGATCATTTGAATTTGGTGACTTGTCTTTCCTGTGATGTAGACTGGTGCTCGCAGGTCTTAGTTGTTTAACAGAGATGGTATCTGTAATAGCTTCTCTTCCTTGCAGCCTCTACTGAGGACACCTTTTTTTATAGTCCATGTGTGCTCTTGAGACTCTTCTGTTCCCATGTCTGGGATGGTTAGGGTTCTCACTAAAGGCTAGCACCCAAGTGTAAATGTGTTGGGAAGCAAGCACAGCCTTGAGATCTTTAAATGTCCCATCAAATTCCACTAAACATTAGAGCACCTTGCTGGAGGGACAAGCTACAGCTATCTAGGAGTTGGCTACACTTGAGAGTTGTGAGTCCCTGTAACAGTGGACTGCCCAGTAGAGGTAATTTCTAAGCAACATTTTATGATTTTTCGGCAAACAAGTTCTTTATGTTCTTGGCTAACTCTTCTTCTCAGCCTTTTAGTTTTTCTTGATGCTATTGTAAGTGGAATCACAACGTTAATTTCCTTTGAGGATGCTTCTCTTTTTAATGTATGGTAAGCCATTTGTTTTATTTCCTACAAATTTTGCATCTTGTAACTTCCTTGAATTTATTATTCTTGCTTCTCGAATTAATGATGGTGTGGAGGCTTTCAGCTCTGCTGCTTATAAAATTATTTCATCTGCAAGCTGAGATAATGTGATAGGTTTCTTTCCAAATCGAATTTTTCTTTTATTTCCTTATTTGTTCTACCTGTGATTTCCCCAGACTGTTTTAAATAGAAGAATCAGAACCAATCTTCTTATTTTTTTTTTATCATGGATGAAAAGCTTTCAGTCTTTTAATATTCAGAATGATGTTAGCTGAACTTTTATATGGTTTAGGTTGTGTTAATTTATTTTTATTCCTATATTTTTTAATCATGGATGTGTGTTAATGTTTTTAAATACATTTTCTGCCATCAATTGAGGAAAAAAAAGTGCTTGTAAAATTTAAGTGTGTGTTGAATTGTCATGATTGATTTTTGTATGCTAGTCTGCCAGCGGCAGTGAGGCAGAGGTGGACACAGAGCTCTTCACTAGTCTATAGCAGCCTAAGGAGTTCTTTTAAAAGATATCTAAGATGGCAACTCAGATTCTTGAATTCATTGCAGAGAAAAAAAGAATATCAGGACTAAATCTGTTTGAAGGAGAATTGGAGGTTATTAAGTTTATATTTTAACATACTTTTAAACATGATGGATAATATGGGAACTACTTAAAAGGAGAATAAGACTGAAGCATATGGGTCATGCATAATTGTCATACTTGAGCATTGTTACAGTAGCCATATGTATGATCTCTGTGATTTCTAGAGTTATATCTGAAAAGGAACTTTTAAAAAATGTGTTTGATTGAAGCAAGATGGCAGTGGCTGGCATGGACACATTTTGAGCAAAGGGAAAACAGCTAGAATACCTCAGAGATGTAAGCATGCTGAGCAGCAATCTGAGAGGTATGAACCCCCTGGAGCTCACCCAGCAAAAGTACCTGGGCGAGATTCTTAGACACTCAGAAAAACAGATTGGCCAGCCGCAGAAGCTCTGGAAGCAGGAGATCTTCATAAGGAGAGGAGCCTGTGGATGTGAGCCATTCAAGTCCCCAGCTAGCAGCTCCAAACCCCAGACAGGGGCACTCACAAACTTCCTGAGTCCCCAGCTTCCATGCAGGTATTCCAGCACCAAAGAGGACCAGTGGACCCACGGACATGGGTATATTCTTGGTGGAACCATTGTGGTGGGGATCTAGAGCACATTCTGAGCTAAGGGAGAACTGTGGGACCACCTCAGTACATCTCCAGCAGAGCAGTGGAGCAGCAGTCCGGGAGGCACAAGCCTATTTGGGCTCACCTGGAAAGTCTTGGGACAATACAGATCCCTCTACTGGATATACAAACACTCGGAAGAACATTGCAACCAGACAAAGGAGGGGGGCATTTCCTACAGCGGTACAGTGGCCCACAGGTCTGATGAATTCAGGACCTGAGCATGAGCGTGTAGCTCCAACCTCCAGACAGAGGTCTTCCCAGCTTCCTGAGCCCCCAGCTTCCATGCTGTCATTCTAGCACCCAAAGGAGGACAGCAGAGCCACAGGACTGGTAAGATCAGAACAGGCTGAAATGTGGGTGGTCAAAATTAAAATGTAGTGGAGCTCTACTGAGTCCAAGCCCTGTGTACGATTTGGATGTTCATAGCAGATCTCCCTGCCAGTGCATCTTGCACCTTCCTGATGGAATACCTGGTTTTCATAATCTACAGTTCCAGCACTGAAGGAGTGGGTTCTTGGCCACTGTGCAGTGCCCAAGTGATACAGACTTCAGGGGCTCAGTGCTTAGCACTGAGAGGTACAGAGGTGCCATGGACCAACTAGGAGGAACCACATGAGGGAACCACCACCAGACACATGAACAGTAAGGGATCTGTAGCTCTATCTTCACTAGGAATACCTGCTGGATATCAGGACCCTGCAGGCTGGAATAATACCCTAATCCCTGACCTAAGTACCCAGTTTGGACACAACAGGAAGGGGTGAACTTCGGGTGGCCCACTGAGATCCAGCCTCCAACATGAGGCCCACCCAGCTTGTGGAGAGCTACAGACCACAAAGATTATATGGCCTCTACACCAAAGCTTTTCCCTTGGCACCAGGTCCAGAAAACAGTATGAACAATCAGCTAAGGACAACCAGATGGCTAAAGGTCAGCAAAAGAACAAAACTGATAAAAGTCAGGGAGATATGACTCAATAAAATTCAGTGATGCTAATACAGCAATCACGACCATCCCACCACAGCTGAAACACATGAAAATGATAACAAATCTATACTTAGGACAATGATAGAGGCTTTCAAAGAAGAAAATAAATCCCTGAGGGTAAAGAAATCACAATTAGACAATGGGAAACAATGGAGAATTCTATTAGAGGCCTCAAAGCTAACTCAAATAAGAGTGGGAAACATACAAGGCTATGAAAGATTTGTAGGTAATGACAACCAAATTGGAACAGGAAATGTATAAAACAGTTCCATACATGAAATTCGAAATGGAAGCAATAGAGAAAACACAAAGAAAATCCTGGAGGTGGAAAACCAAGGAAAGAGAATAGGAACTATGGACATGAGTATCACAAATAGGATACAAGAGATGGAAGACAGAATCTAGGCATTGAAGATTCGATTGAAGAAATCACTACAACAACCAAATAAAATGAGAAATCTAAAGTTCTCAAACATCCAAGAAATCAAGAACTCAATGAAAAGATGAAACCTAAGAGTTACAGGCATAGATGAAAGAGAAGTCTCCCAACTCCAAGATCCAGGAAACATTTTCAACAAAACCATAGAAGAAAATTTACCAAACATCAAGAATGAGATGCCAGTAAAAGTCCATTACATCTTCAAAACACCAAATAGATTAGACCAGAAAAGAAATTCCCCCTGCCACATAATAATTGGAACTCCAAATGTACAGAACAAAGAAAGAATATTAAAGGCTGTAAGAGAAAAAGGTCAAGTAATGTATAATGGCAGACACATCAGAATTACACCTGACTTCTCAGAAACTTTAAAAGCCAGAGGGCCTGGGAAGATGTCTAACAAGCCCTAAGAGATCATAGGTGGTAGCCCACACTACTATACCCAGCAAAACTTTCTGTCACCACAGACATAGAAAACAAGATATTCCAGGACAAAACCAAATTTAAAAATATCTACCCACAAATCCAGCCCTGTAGAAGATCCTAAGAGGAAAACTCCAGCCTAGAGAAGATAACTGCACCCAAGAAAACAGAGGAAGCAAAAAACTCCACTGCAGCTAAACCAAAAGAAACACACAAGCACACCACTCCCACCTGTATAAAAATAACAGGAAATAACAACCTATAGTCATTAATGTCTCTCAACATCAATGGACTCAACTCCCCAATAGAAAGAAAGGCTTACAGGATGGATCCATAAACAAGACCCATCATTTTGCTACATGCAAGAAATGTACTCCACTAACAAATATAGACTCTGCCTTAGAGTAAAGGTTTTCCAAGCAAACGGTTCCAGGAAGCAAGCTGGAGTAGCCACCCTAATATCAAATAAAATAGATTTTCAACCAAAATTAATAAAAAAAGATAGAGAAAGACACTACATACTCATCAAAGGAAAAATTCATCAAGATAACATCTCAATACTGAATATCTATGCCTCAAATACAAAGTCACCCACTGTTGCGTCGACCTCGACCAGCAAGAATGACGCAACTCGCAAAAGCTCTTCTCAAGCAGTTTATTCAGGTCCCTTGAAAACAGTCTTCCAAATAATGGGGCAGACCCAACCCACAGGCTAAATACTATATGAACAGCCAATCAAGTAAAGCCACGTGGTGCTATCTTACAGGCCCACGTAAGCGGAAGCAAGCCAGTTCAGCGGTCTTAACCAAATATGGACTTGTTTACCACCAAGAGCGCTCACCATCGGGCTGGTGGAAGGCGGAAACCGGCGCCATCTTTAGGGCGCGGCACGTCGCAGCTCTCTACAGTTCCTCCTTTTTTGTTTTAGAAAATGTTGGTAGAAGTCCCTGGAAAGGCTTCGTAATCCCCATATCTGGGGATCTCACGGCGGGCCTGAGCCTGTAGGAGGGTGGTGCTCAAACTCTTACCTGTCTCTGGGTCAGCCTCCCCACTCGGGGCTACCCTGTCTTAGGTGACCGAGACTTATCCATCTACTCCGTCATTGACTTGCCAGACCCTAATATCCATGGAACGAATACCTCAGTGGGCAGGGACTATGCTCAGTGAAGATTTAAGGCTTCATGGTAGTGAGCCATGCCTGAGGGGACTGGCCCGCCTCAATGGCAACAAGGGCCTGTATAATCATGGCTGCATTATGCTTCTGTGTGGCTCTCATATTGTAGATGCACCATAGGCAAACAAGAGAGGCTAGTATCATCAGTATTGCCAAAGAACCTATGCCTGCCCACTCCTTAAGATGATCCATAGCCGCCTGTATCCAGGAAGTCAAACCATTAGCCAGACTCAGATCCACCCGAGTGGAGTTGATGTGGACGATTGTCGCTCTCAGCTCTCTCATCGTATTTTCAAAATCAGCCGACCAATCCTGTAAGAGGAGCTCTGACAATTGCTTAGACAGATTAGCAGCCTTTGTTAAATTTTGATACCGCACCGAAGTAACACACAAACCCTGCATTTTCCACTCACACCCCAACTGTGCTAGTTGCCAAAGAGAATCTGTTCTTGTATTAAATCTATGCGTTGATTAACTATCATAAGACCTCCTTTGAGATGAGAATTCATAGAGGTCTGAGTATCCAATGCCTGTGCTACATTGGCAGAGATGTCATTCAGGGCATTGGCAGTCTGTATAGAACTAGACAAGGCAATAGCTGAGGCAGTAGCCCCCACAGCAGCAACAGTGATGGCGGTAACAATAGCTGCAGTGATGCCAAAATCTCTTTTAAGCCTGAATAGCATCATGGTATTAGGGGCCTCTACAGGAACTGGTACATATCGAGGCATTCTAGTCACCACAGCCACAGGAAAGGCTGTGGCATTCCAGCACAGGGCATAAAAGCATGTGTCCGAAGTGCATACTAACTTTTCTTCACCCAAGGATGCACTCCCATTATTTACAATCCACAGAAAAAGAGGCCAGAGACACACTGGCGAGGCTGAAAAGGTCTTATTGCGGTAAGAATGAAAAGAAGAATTCCAAGTACCAGAGCCACTACCACTAGAAAAATCCATATTGGTAGCGGACCCTAGGGAAAAACTACCTCTTTGATAAATTCCTCCCCCAAGCATAAGTATAGGTCCCAAATCCATACAGTTACCATTTGCTCCACACAAAAGCCATAAATCAAAAGGATTGGTGGCAGTCTGCTGAGGATCCCTAGTAGATATATCAAGCATTCCTGTACAAGACTTATTCACTATATTATTAATCATGGGGCTAAAGGAAAAATAATCTTGTTGAACCCAAACTGCTCTGCACCCCTGACATCCAGTCCAGGGAAAAGGTCCTTCCTCTCCTGCGGATCCTCTACAAAAAGGTGCCCAGCGTGGCTGTTTGGGGGGGTCCCGGTCAGAGACTCGTGTGGGCCATCACCCCACAAGACGAGAACCATTGCTCAAAAACAAACCACCACCCCTACCCCCAAACCTCAGTTGTGGTAAAAAATCTGCTGACTGCTGAGACAATTTAATGCATTTTGTATCATCTGACCTATTGAAGCTCATTAAAAAGCACAGACTACCCTTTAAGCTGACATTTCTATTACCCTCTATAGGGCTTTTCTGATCATCAAAGGGAAGGTAGGGTAAGCCTAAGCTTCTATTACTGCTAAATAAGCGTGGAAACACAGTTGCATCATGTCTGACCGGCATCGGCTTTGGGAATATCGACAGGATCCCCCATCTTGGCTCGGTCATTCCTGACATCATCACTGCTACTATCACCAGGATCCCTAGGAAGGTCTTCATGACGAATCTTCCTCACAAGGCGTTCAGGCACCCACACTGGATCTTGTTGATCCTGAGGAAAAACACAAACAGATCCTCTCGCCCATGTTAGCATGGGGTCAGGCCCTCGCCAAGAGCCTGTCAAAATATCCTTCCACTTCACCATTCCTTTAGGTGGACCATGGGAATCCTGATGTCTGTCTGCTGCTGAGCGGCCTTGAGCATCCAAATTTAAAAAATTTAAAGTAAATAAGGCTAAAGACATTCTCTCCTTGGGGGTACGGCCTTGGCCTATTCCCCCTTTCTGTTTTTGCAAGCATTCTTTCAAGGTGCAATGAGCACGCTCCACAATTCCTTGTCCTTGAGGATTGTATGGTAATCCGTGATTAAGCTGTACCTCCATCTGGTTGCAGAAGGAGACAAAGAACTGAGCCGTATAGGCTGGTCCATTGTCCGTTTTCAGTTGTTGTGGTTTTCCCCATGCAGCCCAGGCTTCTAAGCAATGCCCTATGACATTGCGAGCCTTTTCTCCACTCATAGGTGTAGCATGTAATGATACCTGAGCAGGTATCCACAGATACATGAATATATTTTAAGGTTCCAAACTCTGAAATGTGGGTAACGTCCATTTGCCAGATTTTGAGTGGCATCAACCCTCTAGGGTTCACTCCCACACTGGGAGGATGATGATGAATCACACACTGAGGACAGTCCAAAACCACTTGTCTAGCATCTGCTCTAGACAAATGGAATTTCTGCTGTAGAGTTCTTGCATTTACATGAAATAATTGGTGAAACTGTCTGGCTTGGTCCAGGAATGAGCTCCAAAAAATGCTTTCCATCCTAGTCCATTGATCAATTTTATCATTACCCTCACTTAATGGTCCAGGTAATCCTGTATGTGCTCTGATATGTTGAATATAAAAACACCTTTTTCTTTGCCAGATTAAAACTTGTAACTCTTGTAATAAGGCACATACAGTACTACTATTCTTAATAGGACCTGCTAATTCTAATACTTTCACTGCGTTGACCACATAGACTGAATCTGAAATCAAATTGAATGCAAATTGACATCTTTTAAACACCTCGATTACTATTTTCAACTCTACTATTTGGAGGGAGCCCGGTTGAAATTGGCATAGCACGGGCTCTTGTCTTCCTATCAAATAGGCTCCGCAGCCTGTCTTTGAGCCATCAGTAAACACATTTGGTGACCTTGAAGTGGTACTGCTGAAGTAACCTTAGGGAATATCACTGGGTGCTCTTTAAAAAATGATAGCAATGGATGCTTAGGATAAAGGTTATCAATCACTCCTTCAAAGCTACATTGCAATATTGCCCAATCATCTACAGTGCCACACAAAATCTTAATTTGATGACTGGAATAGGGCACTATTATACTGGCAGGAGCAACTCCAAAAGACTGCAAACATTGTTGGATACCATTCAAGGCTAAAGCAGCAACTGCAGTGGGATAATGTTCTATGGATTTTTTTGGAGAAATCTTCGAATAAGTCCATAATAATGGTCCGTCCTGCCATAACAATCCTGTAGGTTGACCATAGATGGCAAATATGCACAATACAATGGGCTATCCTTCCTGCCATCTCTTTAGGAAGGCACTCTGCAACCTTTCTTCCACTTTACATAAAGCTTTTCTTGCTTCTTCTGTTAATTGCCTAGGAGAATTAAGTGCTGAATCACCTTTCAAAATATCATATAGGGGTCTTATTTCATAATTTGGTAGCTTCAAATAGCCTCTTACCCAATTGATATCTCCTAACAACCTTTGAAAATCATTTAGAGTCGTTAAATTATATTTTCTTATCTCAATCTTTTGAGGTATTATCTTTTCAGGTCCAACCTTCGCTCCTAAATAATTAACCACATTTTCCTTTTGAACCTTATCAGGTGCAATAAACAACCTTTTCTTTTTTAATAATTGAACTAATTCTTCATAAGCCTGATCTAACATTTGTTCACTCTTAGCTGCCAGTAAGATATCATCCATATAATGAACACATCTCAAATATGGAAAATTCTTTCTCAAGGGAGCAATGGCTTCCCCCACATACAGTTGGCACATAGTAGGGCTGTTCGCCATGCCCTGAGGTAGTACTACCCATTCAAACTGCTGATCAGGTTCTTCATGGTTACTGGATGGAACAGTAAATGCAAATCTCTCACTATCTTTGGCACACAAAGGGATGGAGAAAAAACAATCCCTTATATCTATAACTATTATGGGCCATGAGGCTGGCAAAGATGATAAAAGTGACAAGCCGCGTTGCACTGGGCCCATCATCTGCATTTGTTGATTTATGGCACACAGGTCATGCAACAATCTCCATTTTCCAGATTTCTTTTTAATGAAAAAGATAGGTGTATTCCAGGGAGATACAGATGGCCTTATATGCTTTAAAGACATCTGTTCATCCACCAACTCTTTGGCTGCATTCAATTTTACAGAGGAAAGTGGCCACTGAGGAACCCATACTGGGTCCTCCGTCTTCCAAGTTATGGGAATGCCCTCCTCAGTGGCCCCTAGGAAAAATCCAGGCCCTGTCTCTTTTGTCTTTGCTGCATAGATATGGGACTCTTCCGCCCCTGCAAATATTTTCCTATTCCAAAGCCTGGAGCATATCCCATATCTTGCATCATACGATGGGCTGAATCAGAATAGTCGTTACTCAATTTAAATCCCATATCCTTTAAAAAGTCTCTTCCCCAAAGGGAGATAGGGAGCTCAAGTACATATGGCTGCATTTCTCCTGAGTGGTTTTCTTGGTCCTGCCACTTTAATAATTTTGCACTCATATCTGGAGTCTTAGCATAACCCAGGCCTTGAAGAGTTTGAGAAGAGGCTTGTACGGGCCAACCTGAAGGCCATTCTTTCTTTGCTATGATACTCCTATCAGCCCCAGTATCCAAAAGGCCCAGGATCCTTTTACCATCAACTTTTAACTCCAAGACGGGGCGTTGGTCCAAATCCAAGGAGAGAAAAGTCAGATCCGTGCCCGTGGACCCAAAACCATCTTTTCCTCTCTCTGGATCCCTTGTCGCATAGCGATCATGTAAGCTCGGCAACATGACCAACTGAGCAATTCTATCTCCAGGAGAGATAGCTGTTATACCACGGGGGGAGGCTACCATGATCCTAACCACTCCTGTATAATCTGGATCTATAACCCCAGGATGGACAATAAGTCCTCTCAAGGCTGATGATGACCTCCCTAACAGCAAACCAGCTGTACCAGGTTCAAGGGGTCCTTTAAAAATCTGTTTCAATTAACTGGACCCCCATTTGGGGCTTTAATATGAGTCTGGTGGTGGAGCAGAGGTCCAATCCTGCTGAGCCTGCAGTGGCTCTCCGCAGTCTCTCAGATGGCGGAGGGTTGGCCATCTCTCTTGTTTCTGTTCTTTGTCCTGATTCTCTACTGCCCCATATATTTGTGGGCCCTGGGGTCGTGGACCCCGCTGTCCGTTTTTTGGACGAGCGCCACCATAACCTTGAGTCAAAGGCTGGCCATGGATGTCTGTCACTGAACGGCACTCATTAGCCCAATGGTTCCCTTTCTTACATTTTGGGCATAACCTCAGCTGCCTGGGGCGTTGTGCACTTCCTGTACTTTCTGTACTCCTTCCCTTGGGGCATTGTCTTTTAAAGTGTCCCATCTTGCCACACTTAAAACAAACTCCTGGACTTCCTCCACCTTTTCTGGTCAACTGTACTACCACGGCAGCAAGACCAGCATTAGTTAATGGCCCTCCAAGTTCTCTACACACTTTCATCCAGGCTTCTAGCCCTTTGTTCTTGTAAGGGGTGATAGCGGCTCTACACTCTTTGGTGCATTGCTCATAGACCAACTGTTTTATTAGTGGCATAGCAGCATCCGGGTCACCAAAAATCTTCCCTGCCGCTTCCACCAATCGTGCTACAAAGTCTGAAAAGGGCTCCATGGGGCCCTGTAGAATCTTAGTTAAGTTCCCACTCACCTCCCCTTTGTTAGGAAGGGATTTCCAAGCCTTGATAACTGTCTGGTTTATTTGTTCATAAACCTGATTGGGATATCCTGTCTGCTGGTTGGCAAATCTCCCCTGCCCAAGCAGCATATCTGTATCCCAGGCTGGATTTCCATTTCTCTGATTAATGGCCGCTTGCTCAGTGGCATACTCAATCAAGAAAGCTTTCCAGTCTAAGTATTGCCCTGGACTTAAGCAGGCGCGGGCCAGGCCACTCCAATCACTCGGGGTCATACAATGTCTGCTTAATGCTTCCACTTGAGCCAATGTAAAAGAAGCAGTAATGCTATAGGTACGAACCGACTCTGCAAGGGATTTAACTACTTTAAAATCGAGCGGTTCCTTGTACCTGTTCCCTTGTGGGTCTTGGTATACCGGATAGGCAAACTGTAATTCTTTTCTTACTTGTGTCCACACCCCCGGGCAGAAAGATCTCCCTACTTTCAGGGACTGAACAGGCTGAACTATCTGAACGGCTTCTGGGTATGGAGGGGGAGTTGAAGGCGCCGTGGCAACGGCTTCACTTACACTGACTGCCGCCAACTGTTCTATTAGAGAGTGTAGCTCCCCTTCAGAATCCGTGCCCTCTGAGTCCTCAAAATCTCTAAAATCTCTAAGATCGGGATAGAGAGGGACCTTCTTTTTGCTTCCCTTTTCACTGTCTTCCTGCTCAGATCTTTCCCCTTGCAGCAGTTCCAAGGCTGATTCTCCCTCCTTGATTGCTTTACAGCATCTCTGATCTTCTAAACAACTCCTCACCATCTTCCAAACTGGTCTTACTCCATGCTTCAGAGCACCTTGCTCCCAAGCAAAATCCAAGTCCCTGCTTAATTTGTCCCAGCAGGATACCGTAAGATTCCCGGACAACGCAAACCACGGAGCCACGGAGTCACATTCATTCAAAAATCTTTCTAGGGTTGACTTCTCAAGTTTCAATTTCCTAGCTAAAAGTAGCTTCTGAAGAGGAAGAAAAATTGGATGTGACTGAGACGATCCCATGATTAAAAATTTACTTTCGGTTGGCAGTTTCCCGCGAAACTTTACCTTTAGTTCGCAACTTCCCGCGAAACTTTACCTTTAGTTCGCAATTTCCGCGAAACTTTACCTTTAGTTCGCAATTTCCGCGAAACTTTACCTTTAGTTCACAATTTCCGCGAAACTTTATTGTCCCAATTTATCCCGGGAACTTACCAGTGCACTGCCCCTGACTGCAGGAGTTCTGAGTCTTTTCTGGTTCCCCATACGGGCCACCACTTGTCACATCGACCTTGACCAGCAAGAACGACACAACTCGCAAAAGCTCTTCTCAAGCAGTTTATTCAGGTCCCTTGAAAACAGTCTTCTGAATAATGGGGCAGACCCAACCCACAGGCTAAATACTATATGAACAGCCAATCAAGTAAAGCCACGTGGTGCTATCTTACAGGCCCACGTATGCGGAAGCAAGCCAGTTCAGCGGTCTTAACCAAATATGGACTTGTTTACCACTGAGAGCGCTCACCATCGGGCTGGTGGAAGGCGGAAACCGGCGCCATCTTTAGGGCGCGGCACGTCGCAGCTCTCTACAACCCACATTGCTAAAATTAACAGTATTAAAGCTTAAGCCTCACATTGATTAGCACACACTGATAGTGTGGTTTTATACTCCACTCATGCCAATGTATGTCTGAAACAAACAGAGAAATAATGAAACAGCAGTCATGAACCAAATGGACCTAACAGATAGCTACAGAATGTTTCATTAAATCACAAAAGAACATACCTTCTTTTCAGCACCTCACAGAATGGAACCTTCTCCAAAATTGACCATATAGTTGGAAACAAAGCAAACCTCATCAGATACAAGAAGATTGAAATAACCCCTTATATCTTATCAGACCATCATGGATTAAAGCTGGACTTCAACAACAGAAATAACAAAAAGCCTACACATTCAAGGAAACTGCACAAATCTCTACTCAATGACCACTGGGCCAGGGAACAAATAAGGAAATCAAATACTTCCTATAATCCAACAAAAATGAAGGTACAACATACCTAAACCTATGGGACACCATGGAAACTGTTAAGAGGAAAGTTCGTAGCACTAAATGCCTTCAAGAAAATGGTGACAACTCATATTAGCAACTTAATATATGAACTGGAAGTGATAGAAAAAAAAAGAAGCAAAACTCCTCAGAGGAGCAGACATCAGGAAATCATCAAACTCAGGGCTGAAATCAACAACTTAGAAACAGAAAGAACAATACAAAGAATCAACGAAACCAAGAGTTGGTTCTTTGAGAAAAATCAACAAAATGGACAAACCCATAGTCAAGTTAACTACAAGGCAGAGAGAAAATTTCCAAATCAACAAAATCAGTAATGAAAAGGAAGATATAACAATGGGCATCAAGGAAATCCAAAAATCTTTAGGTATTACTTCAAAAATTTATACTCTACAAAATTTGAAAACCTAAGCAAAATGGACAATTTTATTGATAACTTCCATGTAACAAAGTTAAATCAAGATCAGTTAAACAAATTAAACAGTCGTATAACTCCTAAGGAGGTAGAAACAGTCATTACAAATCTCCCTTCGAAAACAAGCCCAGGACCAGATGGTTTCAGAATAGAATTCTACCAGACCTTCAAAGAAGAGCTAATACCAATACTCTTCAAATTCATCCACAAAATAGAAACAGAAGGAACACTGCCAAACTCATTCTATGAGGCCACAGTTTACCCTGATACTTAAACCACAGAAAGACACAACAAAGAATTTCAGACCAGTTTCCCTCATGAACATAGATGCGAAAATACTCAATGAAATACTTGCAAACCGAGTCCAAGAACACGTCAAAAGTATCATACAGCCATGATCAAGTAGGCTTCATATCAGGAATGCAGGGGTTGTTCAACATACCAAAATCCATAAACGTAATCCCCCATATAAACAAGCTGATAGGAAAAAACCACATGAGCATCTTGCTAGATGCTGAAAAAGCTTTTGAAAAAAATCTAACACCCCTTCATGCTAAAAGTCCTGGAGACAGCTGGCAAACAAGGACCTTGAAATAATAAAGGCAATACACAGCAAGCCAGTAGCTAACATCAAACCAGGTGGAGAGAAACTTAAAGCATTTCCTCTAAAATCAGGGACAAGGCAAGTATCCCTCCTCTCTCCATATTTCTTCAACACAGTACTTGAAGTTCGAGCTAGAGCAGTAATACAACTAAAGGAGATCAAGGGGATACAAATTGGAAAGGAAGAAGTCAGAGTATCCCTATTCGCAGATATTGTAGTATACATAAGTGACTCCAAAAATTCCACCAGAGAACTCTTACAGCTGATAAACACCTTCAGCAAGGTGACTGGGTACAAACTTAACTTAAAAAAAGTTGGTAGCCCTTCTTTATACAAAAGATAAATGGGCTGAGAGAGACATTAGGGAAACAACACCCTTCACAATAGCCACAAATAATATAAAATACCTGGGGGTAACTCTAACCAAGGAAGTGAAAGGCCTGTACAACAAGGAATTCAAGTCCTTGAAGAAAGAAATTGAAGAGGACATTAAAAGATAGCAAGATCTCCCATACTCATGAATAGGTGGGATCAACATAATAAAAAATTTTGCCATCTTACCAAAAACAATATACATATTCAATGCCGTTCCTATCTAAATGTCAACACAATTCTTTACAGACCTTGAAATAACAATTCTCGACTTCATATGGAGTAATAAAAAACCAAAATTGCTAAATCAATCCTGTACAAAAACAAAAAAACAAACAAACAAAAAACATCTGGAGATATCACTGTCCCAGATTTCAAGCTATACTAGAGAGCAATAATAATAAAAAGAGCAAGGTGGTACTGCAATAGAAACAGATTAGTTGATCAATGCAACTGAATCAAAGACCCAGAAATAAACCCACACACCTATAGTCAGGTCACTTAATTTTTGACAAAGAACCCAAACCATACAATGGAAAAAGGAAAGCATCTTCAACAAATGGTGCTGGTGTAACTGGATGTCAACATGTAGAAGAATGCAAACAGACTCATGTTTATCATCGTGCACAAAACTTAGTCTAAGTGGATCAAAGACCTCAAGATAAAGCCAGAAAAACTAAATCAGGTAGAAGGGAAAGTGAGGAAAAACCTTGAACTTATTGGCACAGGTGGCAACTTCCTGAACAGAACACCAATAGCTCAGACTCTAAGACCAACAGTCAATAACTGGGACCTTACGAAACTGAAAAGTGTCTGTAAAGCTAAGAACACTGTCATTAGAACAAAATAGCAACCTACAGATTGGGAAAAGATCATTACCAACTCCACATCTGACAGAGGACTACTTTCCAAAATTTATAAAGAACTGAAGAAACTAAACACCAAGAAACCAAATAATCCAATTAAAAAATGGGGTACACAGCTAAACCAAGAGTTCACAAAAGAGGAATCTGAAATGGCCGAGAGACACTTGAAGAAATACTCAACATCTTTAATTATCAGAGAAATACAACTCTTGAGATTCCATCTCACACCAGTCAGAATGGCTAAGAGCAAAAACTCAAATGACAGCATGTGCTGGCAAGGTTGTGGAAAAAGGGGAACACTCCTTCTTTCCTGGTGGGAGTGCGAACTTGTACATCCACTATGGAAATCAGCCTGGTGATATTTTAGAAAACTTGGAATTGATCCAGCCATACCACACCAGGGCATACATCCAGAAAATTTCTCATCAAACCACAAGGACATCTCTTCGTCTATGTTCATAACAGCCTTATTATAGTAGATAGAAATTGGAAACAACCCAGATGTCCCTCAACCATCAAATGAATTTAAAAACTGTGGTAATTTACACAGTGGAAAACCCAGCTATCAGAAACAGGGAAATCATGCAATTTGCAACCAAATGGATGGAACTAGAAAAGCCCATCCAGAGTGAGCTAACCCAGACCCAGAAAGATGCACATGCATGTATTTACTTATAATTGGATTTTAGCCATATAGTACAGGATAACTACCCTACAACCAACAGACCAAAAGCAACAGGAACATGGACTTTGTTACCTGTTAATGAGACACTTTGCCCTAGTGGAGTTACCATATAGGCCCCCAGTGCAAGAGGAAGCTCGTACCTCTAATATGACTGATGAACTGAGGAGACTGAGATGTGGGAGAACCCCACACCAGAGGATTAGGATAGGTGGGAGAGGTGGTAGAGGGTTGGAGGGTGTGACCAAGAAGGGTAGAGGGAGGGGGCTGTAAGGGAGGTATAACTTGAAGTAATAAATAAACATGCTATTAAAAATGTGTTTGCTTGATAGGATGATTTCTGGAGTACATTGACTAGGTTTACAATTGGTAATGTCATCTCAGGCCACAGTGTTCCATTGAAAGTTGAGATATTTGTACTGTCATTGAAGTTTAGTTTTTAATGTATAATTTCCAGAAAATTTTAGATTTATGTATTGGAAGGATGTGAGGCCATACTCAGTTGACATATGTGTGGATAGGTAAAGTATGGCTCATTGCCATTTTAGCATTATTACTTAATATCTTCATATAGGAATATTGTCTCTATGCAAGCCATCTTAACATAAATTTTCATTGTGTTGGAATCCTTGACTCTTAGCTAGTGAGAGACTTCAACCAGATGTAGGTGATAGAAACCAATGTTTTCTTGATTTTTTCCCCATTTTTTTCATCATACCTCAATCTGTGAAACTTTGATCCCTTAAATTTAAGGTTTAATTACTGCTGAAAATGTATTTCTATAAGTTTTTACCTGCTGAATGTCATCTACCCATTCAAAGCTCAAAAGTCTCATCTTTTCTGAGATAACTAAAATATTAGATTTGAACTTAGAGATTAAAAGACCACCATTTTTATAATATAGAAGACATGACACAATTACTCAGGACACCAAACTATATAAACAATAACACATACAGCAGTTTGTTATGCCTGACCATGAGATTAGCACCAAAAATAGCAGAGCCATACACCATGAGGTACCTGATAACCATAATACTAGCAAATCAACTCTGAGGGAGAACTGTGACAGATTAAGTTTCAGGGTTATCTAAACCTTGGCGCAGTGAGAATATGTTACATGAGTTGTCAGGCATGTGCACCATTCTTCTTCCATTATGACCCTGGTTTCCTTGTGCAATAGAATGTCAAGGGCCATAACACCAGTGCTGTGGCCATCCTCATCATCTTAGTTTCTGAGTTTAGTAATGGGAGCCCTTAGTCTGTAAAGTATATACTGCTGGTTATAGATTGAGAATGTGGAAAAAGAGGAGAGAACAGTCCCAAGAAGGCATCTAATGGTGCTATAAACTGAAAGGAAAACAATGTGAGACTGTAATTATGATGTATGTAAATCATAAATTCTAAAAAGAAAAACAACAAAAGAAGAAAAAAACCATAAGTTTGCAGCTATTGATTGTTCATATGTGACATTTATCTTTGCAATTAAGGATCTTAGGTGTCCTTTTTCTTATTTAAAGTGAATTTTCAAGTCTTTAAACAAGACATGGCATAAGTAGCCATATTCACCAGTGCCTTGAGGCTGTGAGACTCAGAAGAGATTTTACAACTTTGAGTTCTTCCAGGCTATGGTGTGTAGACTTTTGACTACCCTGACAGTTATCAGCAAGCATCAGATCTTTATATCCCTGACAGGGTAGCATTCGATTAAAACTGAGTTACTGATGATCTCAACAAAATATGCCTGTCTTTTTACTAAATTAAGAAACAGCAGTAGCTTAATTTTGCTTCCTGTGTTATTTCAGAGACAACAGACAGACACTTATGACTCTTTGAATTGTGGGTTTCTTGATCCTTTCTCTATACATGCATACATGACTAGAATAGGTAATATCTGTGCTTTGATTTTGTTATGAGACTTAGGGCTTCTCAGTATTTTTTATTGCATATTTGATTAGAAAGAGAACTTTATCATTTATTGGAAAACAAAGCCCTCAAACAGAAAAAGAAAATGAAATATCTTTATCTACCATAGCAAGAATTACCTGAGGTGGTACTTCAGTGGAACTGCCACACCGATTTCCATAGTGGCTGTACCAGTTTACAATCCTACCAGCAATGAGTAAGTGTTCCTCTTTTCCTGTACCCTTGCCAGCATGTGCTGTCATTATTTTATTGATCTTGACCATTCTAACTGGGGTAACATGAAATCTTAAGGTAGTTTTAATTTGCAATTTCCTGAAGGCTAAGAATGTTGAACATTTCTTTAAGTGTTTCTCAGCCATTGGTGTTGTGTCATTTGAGAACTCTGCTTAGATTTATACCCTATTTTTAATATTGGATTATTTGTTTTTAATGTTCAGTTTTTTGGTTCTTTATATATTTTAGGTGTTAAGCCTCTATCATATATATAACTGGTGAAGATATTTTCCCAAACTCTAGACTGCCACCTTGCCCAAATGATCATATCCTTTGTCAATCTTTTCAGCATCATGAGGACCTGTTTATTTATTTTTGGTTTTATTCTGTGCAAATAGTATCACGTCCAGAAAATTCTTTCCCATATCAGTGAGTTCAAGGTTATTCTTTACCTTTTCTTCTTTCACATCCAGGGAATCTATTACGTTGAGATCATTGATCTATTTGCAGTTGAGATTTTTTTTTGGCAGGATGATACATATGGATCTATTTACATTCTCTGCACACACCATCTAGTTTGACCCACACAATATGTTGAAGATTCTGTCTATTCTTCAGTATTTATTTTTGGCTTCTTTGTCAGAAATCAGTTGTCCATAAGTGAATGGACTTATGTCTAGGTCTTCATTTTGATTCTGTTGATCAAGGAGGCAGGTTCTTATCTGCTTTGGAAATGTATTGTTTCCCAGGACTAAATCTATTATTTGAATTACTCTTGTTTCTGTAATTGTTTTTGGCTGTAATCATTCTGTTCCTGTTACTGAATCTCAAAAAGGCAAATTTAAATTTCAGGTCAGTATTTTTCCTGTCCTTTCGCTCCTTTGTAGCTTCCTTAATGTCTAGAGCAGATTAGCTGATGAAATAAAAACAGAGCAAAGCTGGACCTTAGAAGAACATGGCTGATCGTTCACTAAAGTGAACTCACTCACTGTGCACCATCTTTCAGTTTTCTTGTATAAATATCTTGTGACGTAGGCATTTATTAATGAACTTTCTGGTTTTGTCCTTGTTTCTTTTTATTTCCATTTTTGAAGTTGTCCTTTACTAGGACAAAACTACTCTCTAAAATATTTCCTCATTTAAAAACTTTCTCTTTAGAAGACTTTTACCCACAATATCTCATATCTGTAACTTTCCAGATTTCTTAAAATATTTGTGTGGGTGCATGTGCTCACATAATGTGTATGTGGGAGAGTGTGTGCCATTACATGTGGATATTTTCTGGAGGACAACTTTGTGGAATTGATTTTCCTTTATATGTATTCTAAGGATCTAACCTAGGCCATCTAGTTTGCATGACAAGTCAAGTGCCTTTATTTGTTGAGCAATCTCAGTGACCTCCATGTTCATTTTTCTTACTTGACTGATTATTTTTGTATGTGTCTTATATAAAATTTTGTGTGTGTGTGTGTGTGTGTGTGTGTGTGTGTGTGTGTGTGTGTGTGTATGTGTGTGTGTGGTGTTGTGTAAGGCAATTGTGAGCCACCTAATGTCTTTTTTTTTAGTCTCCATTTTCTCCAAATTATTTTTTCTTCTCTATTTGATTTATTGGACCTTTTATGTTAGAGGGGTTTTGTTTGTTTGTTTTCTCCAATTTCTAGTGCTTCTTGGTGTGCTGATATATACATGTGGATATGTGAACCCATGTAAGCATCTTTAAATACTAGAGGTCATCTCTGTATGTCAACCTCTGTTGCTCTCTACCTTGTTATTGTTTTGTTTTTGAGGTAGTGTCTTTTACTGAACCTGGAATTTACCATTTACACTGGATTATCTGGCCAGAATGTCCCAAAGATCTGCCTGTATCTGTCCCACTAGCAGTAGAGTTAACGGTACCTACTTCTGTTATTGGCCTTCGACATGGGAGCTGCGTATCCCAACTTCAGTTCTCATGCTTAAGCAACAAATACACTACTCACCAGCCACTCATTGAGCCTTAAAACTTTCTTTCTTAAGAAAATATTTATATCCCAGTGAAAACCTAGGAAGCCATATCTTAAACACAGACAAAACATTTTAACAGTCCTGGAGACATTTTCATTTTCTATTACAAATTTAAATGAATCAATTTGCTAGACATTTTAATCTTATCATAACTGATACTTAAAAACTGGTTTTAGAGTATCTGTTTCTTAATAGGAACCAAAATGCAACCAAAGGCAAGTCTGGTATACTTTTCTTTTGTGTTTGTATCCCTTTTCCTTTGGGCCATCTTTACCTCTTTAGGAAAGCCATATTAATCATAGTCACAGATAAAGTGAGTTCATTTCCAGTAGCCTGCCCAGGAAGAAATGCTAAACAAATTCCTTTAGGTTGAAACAAAGGACTCCTTAATGTTAAGTGAACCCCTGTGAACATAAAAAGTTATATTAAAGTATATTTAGAACTATAAATTGCTGGATTATATATAAGTATTGCATTGAACATTACCCAAGATAGTCTTAGATTTTTTTCAAGCATTTATTAGATATAAGTATATATGCTATGTGCCTTGAATATTCATGAAGAAAGATTTTAAAACCTTGGTCCCACTGATAATCTCTGAAGTGATAAGATATTTGGTTTGTAATTTAATGTCTATATGAGACTCAAAATGGTAAAAAGGATGAAGTAAATATAAACATACTAACAAGTTCATTGGAAATGAAGGTATGATGAAGGAAATAACTATAGAGGAGAGCTTTTAAGTACAACTGATAATGACTTTTCAGTTAAATAAGCTATTGCAATTTTGCTTTCTGTAATGGAGAAAACAATCACAAATAACATTTGTACAATATATTTTTTTAAAAATGAGAAGGAAACCAAAGAACACTATTGTGTTTCAAATGTTAACTATTTCAAATGTCAACTACACACTAATGAAGACAGAAGTGGGGAAAAATGTTGTAAAATTGCAAAGTACAGCCAACAAGATGGTATGCAGAAACACTTAGATATTAATAGTATGCAATGTAAACACAGCATAAGCCATAGGTTGCATAAATTGAGAGATAGAAGGACTTACGTATATACCTGATATGAGAGACTCATTTTAGATCTAAGAACATATAGAGTCTAAAGTGGAAGGCTGAAAAATGAAATTATAACCAAAAGAGAGCATGCTAATTTCAAAGAAAATAAGTGGAAAACTTCCATAAGATTTTTATAGTGATTAAATGGTCAATAAACAATAGGAGGTAACAATTATAAATAAGTACCTAATATCTGAAATCCTAAATGTAAAAAACAAATATTAAGAAAATTGAAGAGAAGACACAGATAGCAGCATCATATAAGTCAATATGAGACTTCAATACCATGCCTACATTAATGGGTAAAACAATCACACACAAAGACCATGAAGAAATAGAGTAATTAAGGAGTAATACAAATTGTTTATACTAAAGCACATATATAGAACATTGTGTGAACAACAGTAGAACCTGCGTGTTCATAGAATCTGTTGAATGTACATTGGGAATTGTCTAGAATAGATAACCGGTATTGGACATGAAACAAGTCCTTATAAATGGGAAGGATACACTCATATGAAGTATATTTTCAGGTCATAATGGAATAAAATAAAATGATCCCACAAGGAAAACTGGACAGTCCACAAATATAGATTAAACAACACACCTGGGGCTGGAGAGGTGGCTCAGGGATTCAGTTCCTCTTCTGCTCTTGCAGACAGCATAAGCTCTGTCCCTGTCACCTCCATCAGCAGGATAGTACTTGCCTGTTCCTGCAGGTACAGGGATTCCATGCGTTCTTCTGTCTCTGCAGGCATGCATACAATGTGTGGACACAAACTGTACACATAATTTAAAACAGAAGTAAAATCTTCAAGCATCTTGATCACCCAGTATATCAGAAAAAGGAGCTGACATTTCTATCACAGGAAACTTTTTTCATTAAACATTTTAAATGTCATATTCAGCAGATCTCTGAAGAGTTTGAGGACCATGTCTACTAAGTGTATCTGATTTTAAACAAACTTTGTTTTTTGTTACTTGCTTTAGGCTTAACTTTGAAAAATACATATAGTAGACCAAATGAAGCTTGTAATTGTACATGAATAACCTTTGTACTTAGCATGACTATGACTCTATTTCTTAGCACATTAAAGAATGTGATCTTTTATAAGGTGACTGAGCAATAACTTGTATGTCTTAATTGTCTTTAACAGTTCACAAGTTAGTAGATTTCATAAGATTAGAATTGTACATCTTTATATTCTTAAGTTTGAGCCTTAAAAATTTGAGTTGAATATTTAATTGAAGAGGCTTCAGTATCAAAATAAGACTTAAGCCATCACAGAAAGACTGTGATCCTTACTTTTTATAGTGTACCATTATAGAATATCACAGTTTTTTTTTTTTTTTTTTAAAGCTCAGCTTATCCAAATAGCTATAACTTAACAAAGGTAGCAAAGACAAAAAGCTTGGACATATATCTTCAAGTCAGTTTCCTAGCCTGAGTAACTTCAGGTATTTATAGATGTTATTTGTCAAACATATTTTGTTCCTTATTTAAATTTTTCTATAAGCTTGGTGGTAAACACAGTTAGCAAAGACATAAGTGGTTAAACATAAATCTCTAAGTTAGGTTCTTTGTAACCTTAGGAATTTATAAATCTTATTTATTAGATATACATTATTTATCAAATATATGTTTATTATTTAAACAGATTTTCTAGAAGCCTGATGTTGAATAGTTATCAAGGACATAACTAGTTATATGTAAATATCTAAATCAGCTTTTGTTAATCTTAGTAGACCTTTATGACCTTGGGAATTTATCACAAATCCATATTAATCCAAAATGTTTTTGAGAAGTGCTGGTTTCTCCTTATTCCAAAAAGGAGATAACAGTGATAAGCAGAGGGTTCAGTAAGATTAAGAAGTTTTGTGAGTTGCCTTAGTTGGTTTGTACCATGTGGTCATCTTACTCATGTGAAGTCACATGATATGTACTCTTTCGCCTTACTAAAGATGGCTGCCAATCATGTGGTTGCTTCCATCCTGATGAGGTCATCAGGCATGATGGAGGAAAGTCACATGGTTGCTATTTAAAAACATCTATTTTTCTAAACAAGAGTTGAATTAAAGTTACAGTAGAGTAAGTAGATATATTTAAGATTCAACATTTTGTTACAAGTTTTTTTTCCAAACAAACAAGTTTATCTTATATGTTCTTTGGAAAATTTTCATTGTTACTTTTCTTTCTTTCTTTGTTTCTTTCTTCTTTTTAAAAAAATGTTTATTACTTCAAGTTACATATCCATAACAGTCTCCTCTCTCTACCCCTCCTGGTCGCACCCTTCCATCCTCTCCTCCCTCACACCTATCCTACTTCTCCAGAGTAGGGTGCCTTACATATCAGTCCCCCTCAGTTCAACAGTCATATAAGGGCTAAGTTCCTCTTGAACTGGGGGCCTATTGGCAACTCCATTATGGCAAAGTGTTCCACTAACAGGTAACAAGTTGGTTGTAGGATATTTAATTCTTTGATTATTTTCCCCTCTATACACACACGACACTTTTATTGAGTCTTTGGGAGTTTCACATCACAAAACCTATCACAGTCCCTTCACAGTCCTTCCATGTCCACCCCTGACACTGTGACTCCCCTCACCAAAACAAGTAAAAAATAAAGATAAGAAGAAACAAACAAACAAAAAGCAAACAAAACAGAAGTCTACTTTGTGTCATCTATATGCTTACTGGAGCATGGACAAACTCTCAGTCGTCTGTCCCTTAAACAGAGCTGAGTCTCCCCTTCCACAGCCCCACTAGAAGCCATCAGTTGTAGGGAGCTATTGTTCAGCATCTCCATCACACTTTATATAGTTCTCTTCAGTGCTTTCCTATCTAGGATGTTATTTTTTTAGGGGGTGGGGGTTTGGAGTAAGGGTGTAGGGATTGTCACAGAACCCTTCCTTGCCATTCCCTGTGAATTGTGCACCTGCAGTCATCAGTATCACAGCAAAAGTAGCCTCCTTGCTCTTCACAGTCAGCAGGAGCATGGATCATGGGCTTCCACGTGGATTCTGGCAACAGCACAGACCATGAATATGTCCCTTAGCTGCAGTAGGTCTATGGGCACATATAAGGCCCTTAGAGGCTACCAGACCACAGACATCAGTATGGACTCAAGTGACAGTGGGGTCCACCATGTCAACATGGCCCACAGATACTGATGTGGGTTCAGGTTGTGGCATAGACTAGGGACATCTGCATGGTGTTCAGTGGTAACACAGGCCACAGACATCAACACAGACCCCAGCTGCAGTCGGACCACAGTCCTGGACATGGCTATCATCAACATCACAGGCTGGCCATCATGATGGCTTTAGGTGACAGTGCAGGCCACTAAGATCAGCATGGCATCTGGGTGGCAGCACAGCCCACAGACATCCTAATGGCCTTTGGCAGCAACTCGGACCATAGACATTGACACAGACCTCAGCTGCAGTAGAACCTTGGACCCAAATGTGATCCTCAGTGACAGCACATACCTGGACATTACCGTTGTGGCAGTGCTCATATCCCAACAGACCACTGGTATCAATATGGCCCCCAGTACTAATACTGCCTACAATCTTCACATGGCTTCAGGTCAGACCACAGACATCTTATTGACCCTCAGTGGCAACATGTGCCACAGACATCATCCTGGTCCCCAACAGGGTACTTTGTGGGGCTCTACTGTTGAATTTTTGACCTTGCACATGCCTGACTTTGTTACAAGTTTTAAGCTTTTTGCTGCAGATTTTTTAAACCACATCCAATGAAATTACATGTCCTGATATAGAGTGTTTGTACAATAATATTAAAAGTTTTCTTGAGAACAGAGCACAAAGAAATCGCAGAGATAAAGGACTGTGAAGAGGGGAAAGTAGAGACTTTTGTTATTGTAGAGCAGAGAAAGTTTTCAGAATATAAGAGATTCGGGGATCATTTGTGAAGTGGCAGAAGTTGTTCCGTATGAGAGAAGTTAGAATTCAAGGGTGCCAACTTTTGGCTACTGATTGAGCTGTGCTAAGGCCAAGCCATCTAAGACAATGAGACTTTGACAGAAACTCACTCCATGATGGAAAAGAGAGTTGCAAAACAATGTCCTTCAGAGAGAGGGTTCCTTTGAGCTCCAAGAGGGAGCTGAGGGACAGAGAGAAGCTCAAGAGGGCATAGAGAAACTATGGGACTTTCAGGAGGGACCTGAAAGGGACCTGAAGGTTGCACAGTATAGGAGCTCCATGTGAGGGAGGATTTCAATATAGTGAAGAGAACAGAGGGAGCAGAGGAGGGTTAGGTGTTCTGGTGACAAGAATTTAAATCCAGGGAGTCTCCAAGCTCAATGAGAGACCTATTTTTGAGAAGTGTCTCAAAGCACAGAGGAAAGGCCTCACTTTCATTATGACAGGGACCCCAATAGGGCAAAAGGAACATCCTGGCATACCTGTGTGGCTTTTGTAGTAATAGTAGACAAACCAAGCAGCTCTGGGTGGCACTTACCCAGTAGAGGAGAGAAAAAGGTGGACTGCAAGAGGCTTTTGGGGAAAGGGAGGGTTCCAGTAGAGAGGCAGAGGGGAAGTATCTTTGTATGTAGAGAGTTGCCCCTTGGTGGGGTTCTGGAGGGCACAGTAGGCTTCAGGAGACAGAGATGAGGGATAAGTGTCCAGGAGGCATAGAAGGCTGCAGGAGCAAAAGAGAAACTTAGTAGACAAGAAGAGAGCAGGTGAAGGCAGTAAGTGTTGAAGAAGCAGACTCTAGAATTTGGGGTCAAATTTGTTGGATAGCTGAAGCCAGCAAAAACAAATGATCTGTACATAGTTGAGGAGAGTCAAGTCAGTAGCTTGGAGAGGCTGAGTCCCTTGGATGGAAACTCACATATGCCACTCCCCAGTTTCCGCAGCAGATGAATGAAAAAAAAAATGAGGACATGATTGCTCCGAGGTGTGGTCTGAGGAAAGGTGGTTTATTATACCTATGGGAGAGAGCCAAGGGCATCCAGAAGAGTCCAGACTGAACATGGCCAGCAGACTGAACGAGACCATGAGAGGAGGTGTGGGATGAGGGTGAGGAGGAGAGAGGCAGGGGAAGAGAGACCCAGAATAGAGCCAGCCATGAGCCAGAGGACCGAGAGATCACATACTGAAAATCGATAGTTATATAGGGAAGAGAAGCTGAGGGAAGGGAAGAAGGAGTCCTGCTCATGGGAAGGGGTTCCAGAGTGGAGATAGGGAAGAGAGAGAGGGAGGAAGGGGGAGGGAGAGAGAGAGAGGGGAGAGAGGAGAGAGAGAATGGCTAGAGAATAGTGGGTTCTAAGGAGGATGAGTAGCTGGCAGAAGGGAAACCCTTGGGCTGGAGTAGGCTTCTGAGTTTAAGGTAGAGTGAGTTAAAGGAGTTAAAGCACCATGAGAGGGGCCAGGTAGGCTTTGAAATGTATATTACATACTTGTGAATAGGGACTGAGAAGCTTGGTGGCCAGCATGGGCTTTGATAATTGCTACAAGTATATGTCATTGGAGAGCTATAAGTCCATTCTGCAGAGGCAAGGGAAATGGTCCTTGTGGTGGATAGAAACCCTGTCTCACAAGTTCCCCGAGGAATGGTGGCTTCTGTCTAACTGCCAGAAAGTCTTCTGTAGTCCAGCCTGAATTGAACTAAGACCATCATTTCTGGATATACGAACTTCCTGAGACCTATCAGCTAATAAGACTTAGAAGTACCAATATTCTAGGTATATTGCAAAGACATTTTGAGTTCGAGGGTTTCTCCTACTTTTTCTACTAGTATATTTAGTGTGGCCGGCTTTATGTTAAGGTCTTTGATCCACTTGGATTTAAGTTTGGTACAAGGTGATAGGTATGGGTCTAATTTCATTCTTTTGCAAGTGGACATCCAGTTGGACCAGCACCATTTGTTGAAGATGCTGTCCTTCTTCCATTGTGTGGTTTTGGCTTCTTTGTCAAAGATTAGTTGGCCATAGGTGTGTGGGTCCATGTTTGGGTCTTCAGTTCGATTCCATTTATCCACTGGTCTGTTTCTATACCAGTACCATGCTGTTTTTATTACTGTTGCTCTGTAGTACAGCTTGAAATCTGGGATGGTGATACCTCCAGATGTTTTTTCATTGTACAGGATTGATTTAGCTATTCTGGGCTTTTTGTTGTTCCATATGAAGTTGAGAATAGCTTTTTCCAGGTCTATAAAGAATTGTGTTGGTATTTTGATAGGAATTGCATTAAATCTATATATTGCTTTTGGTAGGATAGCCATTTTTATTATGTTGATCTTACCTATCCATGAGCATGGGAGATCTTTCCATCTTCTAAAGGCCTCTTCCATTTCTTTCTTCAGGGGCTTGAAGTTCTTGTTATAAAGGTCCTTTACATGCTTGGTTAGAGTTACCCCCAGGTATTTTATGTTGTTTGTGGCTATTGTGAAGGGGGTTGTTTCCCTTATTTCTTTCTCGGTATATTTGTTTGTTGTATAAAGAAGGGCTTCTAATTTTTTTGAGTCAATTTTGTATCCAGCCACATTGCTGAAGTTGTTTATCAGCTGTAAGAGTTCTTTGGTGGAGTTTTTGGGGTTGCTTATGTATACTAACATATCATCTGCGAATAGGGATAATTTCACTTCTTCATTTCCAATTTTTATCCCTTTGATCTCCTTTAGTTGTCTTATTGCTCTAGCAAGGACTTCAAGTACTATATTGAAGAGATATGGTGAAAGTGGACATCCTTGTCTTGTCCCTGAGTTTAGAGGAAATGCTTCAAGCTTCTCTCCATTTAATTTGATGTTGGTTACTGGCTTGCTGTATATTGCCTTTATTATTTCTAGGTATGGTCCTTGTATGCCCGTTCTCTCCAGAACTTTTAGCATGAAGGGGTGTTGGATTTTGTCAAATGTTTTTTTCTGCATCTAGCGAGATTATCATGTGTTTTTTTTTCTTTCACCTTGTTTATGTGGTGAATTACATTAATAGACTTTCGTATATTGAACCATCCCTGCATTCCTGGGATGAAGCCTACTTGATCATGGTGTATGATACTTTTGATGTGTTGTTGAATTCGGTTTGCTAGTATTTTATTAAGTATTTTTGCATCTATGTTCATGAGAGAGATTGGTCTGACATTCTCTTTCTTTGTTGGGTCTTTGTGTGGTTGAGGAATCAGAATGACAGTGGCCTCATAGAATGAGTTTGGCAGTGCTCTTTCTGTTTCTATGTGGTGGAAGAGTTTGTATGTCAGAGGTTACTGATGAATTAGGTTGAATTTCTGTGTCTCATGTAATCATTTACAAAAAAGTGATTTTAAAATTATTTTATTGTTTTATATAGAAATGTTTTGTCTGCATGTGTATTTGTGTACCATGTGTGTGCCTGGTGCCCATGGTGGCTAGAAGACGGTGTCAGCTCCCTTGAAATTGGAATTAAAGGTAGTTATGAGCTATCATGTAGGTTCTAGGATTCAAATCAGTGTCCTCTGAAAGAGTAGCCTTTGTTTTTACCCTCTGAGCCATCTGTACAACCATCAAAGTGTGAGTCTGATAATCACATGGACTCAATGACTTCTTTTGTGGCTTCTGGTTGGTCCTTTTCTTCAGCTTCCTCTCCAAGTTCATGATACAGGTATTGTGGCCAGAGTTTCTACCCAAAAAGCAGACCCGCTGCTAGTACTTCCTGTAAGAGAAGCCAGTACTGACCCTGTACTTAGTCT
>CAJQZJ010001041.1:1085936-1120312 GCA_907164525.1 Lophiomys imhausi
CTATTCCCCACTTTTTCTTCTATCAGATTTAATGTATCTAGTTTTTTGTTGAGATCTTTGATTCATTTGAACTTGAGTTTTGTGCAGGGTGATAGATATGGATCTATTTGCATTCCTCTACATGGAGATAACCCAGTTAGACCGGCATCATTTGTTGAAAATGCTTTATTTTTTCCATTATATAGTTTTGGCTTCTTTGTCAAAAATCAAGTGTCTGTAGGTGTTTGGATTTACTTTTGGGTCTTCAATATGATTCCACTGATCAATCTGTCTGTTTTTATGCTGGTACCATGCAGGTTTTATTACTATCACTTTGTAGTACAGTTTAAAATCAGAGATGATAACTCTAGAAGTTCTTTTATTGTATAGGATTGTTTTAACTATCCCAAGTTTTCTGTTTTTCCACATGAAGTTGAGAATTGTTCTTTCAAGATCTGTCAAGAATTGCGTTGTTATTTTGATAGGAATTTCATTGAATCTGTATATTGCTTTAGGTATGATGACCATTTTTATTATGTTGATTGTACCTATGCATATGAGCATGGGAGATCTTTTCATCTTCTGATATCTTCTTCTATTTCTTTCTTCAGGGACTTGAAGTTCTTGTCATATAGGTCTTTCTCTTGCTTGGTTAGTGTTACCCCAAGACATTTCATATTATTTGTAGCTATTGAGGAGGGTATTGTTTTCTTGATTTCTTTCTCATCCTGTTTATTGTTTGTATTTAGGAGGTCTACTTTTTTTTGAGTTAATCTTGTATGCAGCCACTTCACTGATGGTATTTATCAGCTGTAGGAGTTCCCTAGTAGTGTTTTCTGGGACACACACACACACACACACACACACACACTCTCATATCATATCATCTACAAATAATGATACTTTGACTTATTCCTTTTCAGTTTGTATCCCCTTTATCTCTTTCAATTATCTGTTGCTGTATCTAGAACTTCAAGTACTATATTGAATAGACATGGGGAGATGGTATTACTTTGGGTTTCTCTTCATTTAATTTGATATTGGGTGTAAGTTTTGTTTTGTTTATTTTGTTTCTTTGTTTTGTTTTGTTTTTGTAAATTCCTTCTGTTATGTTTAGGTGTGGTCCCTTATATCCCTGATCTCTCTCTTTAAGACTTTAATCATGTATGGATGTTGGATTTTGTCGAAGGCTTTTCAGCATGTAATGAGATGATCATGTGGGTTTTTCCTTTCACTTTGTTTCTACTGACAGATTTTCATATGTTGAACTATCTCTTCATTTTTGGGATGAAGCCTATTTGATCACTGTGAATATTTTTGGATGTGTTCTTGGATTTGGTGTGCAAGTATTTTATGGAGTATTTTAGCATCAGTTTTCATGAGGGAAATTGGTTCATCAATCTCTTCTTGATTATTTGTGTGGTTTGGGTATCAGGCTGACGATAACCTCATAAAATGAATTTGACAGTGTTTCTTTTGTTTCCATTATGTGGAATAATTTGAAGAGTATTGACATTATCTCTTTTTTGAAAGGTAGAATTCTGTACTAAGACTGTCTTGCCCTAGACTCTTTTTAGTTGTGAGACTTTTCATTTCTGCTTTTATTTCCTTAGGGATTATAGATCTATTTAAATTGTTTATCATATCTCAATTTCACTTTGGTAAATGGTATCTATTGAGAAAATTATCCATTTATTTTAGATTTTCCAAACTTGTGGATTGCAGATTTTAAAAGTATAACCTAATGATTGTTGATTTCCTCTGTATCTGTTGTTACATTCCAATTTTTGTTTCTGATTTTGTTCATTTAGTTTTTCTCTCTCTCTGTCTTTTAGTTAGTTTGACTAAGATTTTGTAGATCTTGTTGATATTGTCAAAGAACCAACTCTTTATCAAGTCTTTGCACTGTTCTCTTTGTTTCTATTTTATTGATTTCAGCCCACAGTTTAGTTATCTCTTGCCACCTGCTCCTCTTGGGTGTGTTTGTTTCACTTTGTTCTAGAGTATTCAGATGTGCTTTTAAGTTGCTAGTATGCGATCTCCTCAATTTATGTAGCACTTAGGGCTATGAACTTTCCTCTTAACACCACTTTCATTGTGTTCTATAACTTTGGGTGTGTTGTGCATTCATTGTCACTGAATCCTAGGAAGTCTTTAGTTTCTCTATTTCTGCCTTGATGCAGTAGTCATTCAGTAGATAATTCTTTAATTTTCATGAGTTTGTAGGCTTTATGTTGTTTCTATTGTTGTTGAAATTCAACTTTATTCCATGGTGGTCTGATAGGATGCAGGGGGTTATTTCAGTTTTCTTATATCTGTTAAGACTTGCTTTGTGACCCAGTATGTGGTCAGTTATGAAGAAAGTTCTGTGAGGTTCTGAGAAGAAGATATTTTCCTTTGTGCTGTTAAATGTTCTGTAGATATATTAGATCCATTTGGTTCATAACATCTGTTATCTCTAGTATTTCTCTGTTTAGTTTTTGTCTGGATGACCTGTCCATTGGTGCAGAGTATGTTATTGAAGTCTACCACTATTAATGTGTGAGGGTTGATGTGTGATTTAAGCTTTAGTAATGTTTCTTTTACAAATGTGGGTGCTCTTACATTTAGTGTAATGTTGTTAAGAATTGAAATACCATCTTGGTAGATTTTTTTCCTTTGATGAGTATGATTGGTTATAAGTGTGATGATCTTTTAATTAATTTTGTTTTGAAGTCTATTTTGTTAGGTAATGAGATGGCTACAGCAGCTTACTTCTTTTGTCCATTTGCTTAGAAAATTTTTTGCAGTTCTTTACTCTGAGGTACATTCTATCTTTGATGTTGAGGTGTGTTTGTAGTATGCATCAGAAGGATCGATCCTGTTTTCACATCCCTTCTGATAGCCTGGGTCTTTTTTGGGAGAAATTGAGTCCTTTGATATTGAGAGATATTAGTGACAAATGGTTGTTAATTTCTGTTACTTTGTAGTTGTTGTTGTTGTTGGTATTGTCGTATGTTTGTGTATATGTGTTTCCCTTATTTTGGTTTTGCTGGTATGAGATTATTTCCTATGTTTTCCTGGGTATAGTTAATGTTCTTGGGTTGGAGTTTTCTTTCTAGTGTCTCCTGTAGGTTTGGGTTGTAGATACATATTGCTTATATTTGACTTAATCATGGAATATCTTGTTTTCTCCATTTATAAAGATGAAAGTTTTGAGGGGCATAGTAGTTTGTGTTGATATCTATGGTCATTTAGAGTCTGCTGGTCATCTCTCTAGGCTGTTCTACTTTTTAGATTCTCCATTGAGAAGTTAGGTGTAATTCTAATAGGTCGGCCTTTTATATGTTATTTGGTCTTTTTCCCTTGCAGCTTCTAATATTTTTTCTTTGTTCTGTACGTTTAATGCCTTGAATATTATGTGATGAGAAGACTTTCTTTTCTTGTCCAATCTATTTGGTGATCTGTATGCTTCCTGATCCTTTGTAGGCATTTCCTTCTTTAGGTTTGAAATTTTTCTTCTATGGTTTTGTTTAAAATACTTTTGAGCCTTTATGCTGGGATTCTTCTATTCCTATTATTCTTAGGTTTGATCTTTTCATGTTGTCCCATATTTCCTGGGAGTTTGGTTTCAGGAAGTTTTTAGATTCAGCATATCCTTTGACTGATGTATCTATTTATTCTATTGTGTCTTCATCTAAGATTCTCTCTTTTATCTCTTGTATTCTATTGGTAATGATTACTTACCTAGATTTTCCGTTTCCTGAATTCCCACAATTAGTGTTTTCATTATTTCTTCTATTTTCCTTTTCATGTCTTGAACAGCTTTATTTGTTTCCTTCAACGTTTTTGTTTGTTTGTTTGGCTTTCTTTAAGGGATTTATTAATTTCCTACTTTTTTGTCTATCATCTTCATAAAGTCAGTTTTAAAGTCTCTTTCTTGTGCTTCAACTATATCGGAATTATTAGGGCTTCTTGTAGTAGGATAACTGGGTGAAGGGGGAAATACATATTACCCTGGCTGTTACCATATTCTTACACAGGTATCTAGGCACCAAGGTTTGGGTTGATTTTAGGTCTGGGAGCTGATTTCTGAGGTTGTCTTTATTGGGTGGCTATTTCATTCCATAGTTTCTATTTCCTCTTTGGTCTTCTGATCTTTGTGACCTGGAGTTATGGAAACTTGCTTGGGCCTATGGCCCAGCAGGAAGTCTTCAACCAAGTTGGGGGCTGGACTTATGGCAGCTAGTGTAGGCTTTGATCAAGCAAGTGGTCTCCACCTGCATTTTGGAGTAGGACATGGTGATGGGGAGGGGAAGGTATTGTAGATAGTGTGTAGGGTGTACTGGGAAAGTGGAGGAAGTCTGTGGATAGGCCATCTGTTTGGAATTCTGGCAATCTCTGGTCCAGCAGTGAGTCTCTGCATGAGTTTCCCTAACTGTTCTTCTGGCTGTTCTTCTGCCCCTAACTAAACACTAGTTATCTGCCTGAATTGGGGGCAGGGGCATAGCAGCAGGGGTGGACAGTGGAGCTGGAAAGGGTGACAGTGGATTTGGTCTTTGGGAACCAAACAACAGGAGTAGGAGAATTCTGTGGGCATGTGGGCAGCCTATCTGTTCTTGCTGGTGTGACATGCATCTGACATGAACCCCCCCATAGGTTGTTAGATCATGTGTTAACTAATTCAAATGATTGTCTAATATAGTGGTTTCTAACCCATTGGTCATGACCCCTTTGGGGATTTAACAACCTTTTCATAAGGGTCACCTAAGACCATAGGATAACCCAGATATTTATAAACAGTAGCAAAATTACAGTTATGAAATAGCAAACAAAAATAATTTCATGGGAGCATTGTGGTGGGGAACCCAGGCAGTAGAGAGCAGCGCAGTACAGACCCAGGCAGCAGGAAGCAGCCTGGCGTGGAACCCAGGCTGTGGGGGAGGTGTGACGTGGTGCGGAACCTAGGCCTAGGAGTGCACTGTGGAACTGAGCAGCAGCCACTCAAAAATGCAGTGAGTGGACAGGCTCAGGGCCCAAAGCAGAAGTCAGTGGCACGAGATACAGGCTTAGGGTCCAAAGCAGAGGTCAGTGGTTGGGACACAGGCCTGGGACCCAGAGCAGAGGCCAGAACAGAGCCTGGCACAAAACAAGAGGCCGGCTCAGACCCTGCCACAGAATTGGGGCAAAGGCCACACAGACACTCAAGGAATAGCTCCAAACCCCGGACAGGGTACTCACCAGCATCCAGAGGAGCACCCAGCTTCCACGCCAACATTTCATACAGGAGAATGGCAGGTCTACCAAGATTTATCTCCAGCTGTGTGGCTGGCAGGGAAGCACAGGCATATCTGGGCTTACCCAGAAAGGTGTTGGACAGAAAGGTCCCTCTCCTGGATATATAATCACTTGGAAGAACATTGCACTCACCCAGGGCAGAGGGCTGCTCTTCCTGCACCAGTACAGTCTCCCACAGGTCTGATTACTGCAGGGTCTTGGGAGGTAGCCCCAACTGCCAGATAGAGGGAACACTCAGCTACCTGAGTGCCCAGTATTCACCTGTTCACCACAATACCCTAAAGAGGAGCAGCAATGCCACTGAAACCGTCAAGAAGACATCAGGAACAATCAGCTTAGAACAACCAGATGGCTAAAGGTCAGCAAAAGAACAAAACTGACAAAAATCAGGGAATTATGACTCTAATGAAATTCAGCGAGGTTGAAACTACAAGCCCTGAACAACCACCACAGCTGAAACACATGAAAATGATGACAAATCTATACTTAGAAAAATGATGGAGCCCTTTCAAGAAGATTAACTCACTGAAAGAATACAAAGAAACCTCAATTTTCAAATAAAAGCAATGGAGAATACCATTATAGACCTCAAAAGCCAATGCAGCCCAACATGAACAGGAAAGAAACAAGGCAATGAAAGATTCAAAAGATTTGAAATATTTTCAGACAAAGACAAGCAAATTGAATCAGGAAACGTATAAAATCTTTCAAGACTTGAAATTGGAAGTAGAAGCAATAAAGAAAACACAATCAGAGATAAGAGTGGAAGTGGAGAATCAAGGGAAGAGAACACGAACTGCAGACATGAGTATCAAAAATAAGATACAAAAGATGAAAGACAGGATCTCAGGTGTGGAAGATTCGATGGAAGAAATCAGTACAAAAACCAAAGAAAATGAGAAATCTAAAACAGTTCGCACCCATAACATCCAAGAAATCAAGGACTCAATAAAAAGATGGAACCTGCCTGGACAGTTCCCATTTATCATTTCTTAGTTTTGGAACCTGCAGGCCCTGCACTTCCTATATAAGCAGATATATTTATCCCTCTCAGGTCGCTGAGGTGGTTGAAGAATGACAGCTAGAGTCTCATAGTTAAATTTTGAGTTGTTTAGGAATCAAGAAGGTGTTATAGATCTAAGAAGATACTCTTAAAAGTGTGTTGCAAGTTAGTATGAATGTTGAGTCAGATATAGACCTTTAAACTCATGGAGATGGTTAGATAGTAGAATGTTAAAGTCAGGGGCCAAATATGTATAAACTGGACATTGGGAAGGTATACTGGGCCATTTAACTCTCATAAATGTGGCATATTTATATCTGTTGTTTTGTATAGTATTTACTGTTATAAGAGAAGGAACCATCTGTTGGACTGAAAGGGGAAACTTCTGGGGGGAAGAGGGTGGAAGGGCGGGATAGGAAGGGGGAATAGGGAAGGGTTTGTGACTGAGATGTAACTTGAAGAAAAAAAAGTATTTAAAAAAAAAGAAGCTTAAGACACTTAAAAAAAAAAAAGAAACAAGGAAATCATGCAATTTGCAGCCAAATGGATGGAACTAAAAAAGCTCATCATGAGTGAGCTAACCCACACTCAGAAAGATACACATGGCATCTATTCACTTATAACTGGATTTTAGTCATATAGTACAGGATATTTATCCTACAACTAACAGACTGAAAGGAACAGGAACATGGACTTTATTACCTGTTAGTGGGACACTTTGCCCTAATGGAGCTGCCATGTAGGCCCCCAGTGCAAGAGGAAGCTCTTAGCCCTCATATGACTGAACTGAGGCAGGCTGATATGTAGGTATCCCACACCAGAGGGGTAGGATAGGTGGGAGAGTGGGTAAAGGGTGGGAGTGTGAGACTGGTAGGGGTGGAGGGAGGGAGCTGTGATAGAGATATAACTTGAAGTAATAAATAAACATTAAAAAAAGCACAAAAAAGATGGAACCTAAGAATTACAGGCATAGAGGAAAGAGAAGACTCCCGATTCCAAGGTCCAGGAAACATCTTCAACAAAATCATAGAAGAAAACTTCCCAAACCTAAAGAAAAGAGATGCCAATAAAATTCCAAGAGGCATACACAACACCAAACAGATTAGATCAGAAAAGAAACTCTCAACACATAACTGAAACTTCAAATGTACAGAAAAAAGAAAGAATATTAAAAGCCATAAGAGAAAAAGGTCAAGTAACATAAAATGGCAAACCCATCAGAATTACTCCTGACTTCTCCTCAGAAACTTTAAAGCCAGAAGGGCCTGGGCGGATGTCCTACAAGCCCTGAGAGAATATAGGTGTTCAGCCAGACTACTATACCCAGCAAAACTCTCTATCAACATAGATGGAGAAAACAAGATATTCCATTACAAAATCAAGTTTAAACAGTATCTGCCCACAAATCCAACCCTACAGAAGCTATTAGAAGGAAAATTCCAATCCAGAGAAGATAATTACACCCAATAAAACAGTGGAATCAAAAAACTCCACTTCAGCTAAAACAAAAGAAACACAGAACCACCACCTACACCAAAATAATAGGAAATAACAACTTTGGTCATTAATATCCATCAACATCTATGGACTAACTCCCCAATAAAAAGATGCAGGCTTACAGAATGGATACACAAGTAAGACCCATCATTTTGCTGCATATAAGAAATGCATCTCACTAACAAAGATAGACAATACTTCATACTGAAGGGCTGAGAAAAGGTTTTCCAAGCAAATGGACCCAGGAAGCAAGCTGGAGTAGCCATCTTAATGTCAAATAAAATTGACTTTCAACTGAAGTCAATCAAAAAAGATAAGGGCACTACATACTTGTTGAAGGAAATATTCATCAAGATGACATCTCAATATTGAATATCTATGCCCCAAATACAAGGGCACCTACATTTGTAAAAGAAACACTTCTAAAGCTTACACCACACATCAATCCCCACACATTAGTAGTGGGAGACTTCAACACCCCTCTCACAACAATGGACAGGTCATCAAGACAGAAAGCAAACAGAGAAATAATGAGTCTAACAGAGGTCATGAATCAAATGGACATAACAAATATCTACAGAACGTTTCACCCAAACGCAAAGAAATACACTTTCTTGTCAACACTACATTGAAACTTCTCCAAAATCAACCATATAGTCAGACACAAAGAATGCCTCAACAGATACAAGAAAATTTAAATAACCCCTTGTATCTTATCAGACCACCATAGATTAAAGCTGGACTTCAACAACAACAGAAATAACAGAAAGCCTACACACTCATGGACCCTGAACAGCTTTTTACTGGATGACTACTGGGTCAGTGAAGAAATAAAGAAGGAAATCAAAGACTTCTTAAAATCCAATGAAAATGAAGGCACAAGATACCCAAACCTATGGGACACAGTGAAAGCAGTGCTACGAGGAAAGTTCATAGCACCAAGTGCCTTCAAAAAGAAAATTGTGACAGCTCATATTAGCGAGTTAACAGCTGAACTGGAAAAAAAAAAGAAGCAAAACTCCCAAAAGGAGCCAAAGCCAGGAAATCATCAAATTTAGGCCTGAAATCAACAACTTAGAAACAAAAAGAACAATACAAAGAATCCGTGAATCCAAGAGTTGGTTCTTTGAGAAAATCAACAAAATATACAAACCCTTAGCCAAATTAAGGAAAAGGGAGAAATAGCAAGAGACATTGAAGAAATCCATATTATCTTTAGGTCCTACTTTAAAAATCTATATCCCACCAAATTTGAAAACCTAAGCGAAATGGACAATTTTCTTGATAGATTCCAACTTCCAAAGTTAAATCAAGATCAGGTTAACAGATTAAACAGCCCCATAACCTTTAAAGAAAAAGAAAAAGTCATTAAAAATCTCCCAACCAAAAAAAGCCCAAGGCCAGATGGTTCCATCACAGAATTCTACCAGACCTTCAAAGGGGAGCTAATACCAATACTATTCAAACTCTTCCACAAAATAGAATCAGAAGGAACACTGACAAACTTATTCTATGAGGCCACAGTCTCTCTGATGCCTAAACCACACAAAGACCAAACAAAGAAAGAGAACTTCAGACCAATCTCCCTCATGAACATAGATGCAAAAATACTTAATAAAGTACTGGCAAACCGAATCCAAGAACACATCAAAACTATTGTACACCAGGATCAAGTAGGCTTCATACCAGAAATTCAAGGATGGTTCAACATATGGAAATCCATATAATTCTCCATATAAATAAGCTGAAAGAAAAAACCACTTGATTATCTCACTAGATGCTGGAAAAGCATTTAACAAAATCGAACACCAATTCATGCTAAAAATCCTGGAGAGCACAGGCATACAAGGCCATACCTAGAAATAATAAAGGGATATACAGCCAGCCTGTAGTCAACATAAAATTAAACGGAGAGAAACTTGAAGCATTTCCTCTAAACTCAGGGATAAAACAAGGATGTCCACTTCCACCATATATCTTCAACATAGTCCTTGAAGTTCTTCCTAGAGCAATAAGACAGCTAAAGGACATCAAGGGGATACAAATTGGAAACAAAGAAGTCAAATTATTCCTATTTGCAGAAAATAGGATAGTATACATAAGTGACCCCAAAAATTCCACCATAGAACTCTTACAGCTGATGAACACTTTCATCAAGATGGCTAGATACAAAATTAATTCAAAAAAAATCAGAAGCCCTTAATATAAAAAATAAATGGTCTGGAAAAAGAAATTAGGGAAATAACACCCTTCACAATAGCCACAAACAATTTAAAATACTTGGAGGCAGTTCTAACCAAGCAAGTGAAAGACTGTATGACAATAACTTCAAGTCCTTGAAGAAAGAAATTGAAGAGACCAACAGAAGATGGAAGGATCTCCCATGCTAATGGACAGGTAGGATCAACATAATAAAAATGGCCATCCTGCCAAAAGCAATATACAGATTCAATGAAATTCCTATCAAAATACCAACACAATTCTTTATAGACCTGAAAAAAAGCAATTATCAACTTCATATGGAATAACAAGAAACCCAGAATAGCTACATCGATATTATACAATAGAAAAATTAAATCCTGGAGGTATCACCATCCCAGATTTCAAGCTATACTACAGATCAATGGTAATAAAAACAGCATGGTATTGGTGTAGAAACAGACCAGTGGATCAATGGAATAGAATTGAACACCCAGAAATGAACCCACACAGGTATGGTCACTTAATTTTTGACAAAGAAGCCAAAACCATACAATGGAAAAAGGACAGCATCTTCAACAAATGGTACTGGTCTAAATGTATGTCAACATATAAAAGAATGAAATTAGACCCATACTTACCACCTTGCACAAAACTTAATTTCACGTGTTTCAAAGACCTTACCATAGGGCCTGACACACTAAATCTATTAGAAGAGAAAGTGGGGATACCCATCAAACTCATCGGCATAGGTGACAACCTCCTGAACAGAACACCAACAGCTTGGGACTGAAGACCAAAAATCAATAAATAGGACCTCATGAAACTGAAAAGCTTCTGTAAGGCAAAAGACACTGTCATTCAAACAAAATGGCAACCTACAGATTGGGAAAAGATCTTCACCAACCCCACATCTGACAGAGTGCTAATATCCAAATTTTACAAAGCAATCAAGAAATTAAATGCCAAGAAACCAAATAATCCAATCAAAAAATGGTGAACAGAGCTAAACAGAGAATTCACAAGGGAGGAATCCCTAATGGCTGAGAGACACTTTAAGAAATGCTCAGCATCCTTAATCATCAGAGAAATGCAACTCAAGATGACTCTGAGATTCCATCTCACACCTGTCAAAATGTCTAAGATCAAAACTCAAATGACAACAAATAAATGGGCTGAGAAAGAAATCAGGGAAACAACACCCTTCACAACAGCCACAAACAATAAAAAATACCTGGGGGTAACTCTAACCAACCAAGTGAAAGACCTGTTCAACAAGAACCTCAAGTCCTTGCAGAAAGAAATTGAAGAGGCCACCAGTATATTGAAAGATCTCCCATGCTCATGGATAGGTATGATCAACATAATAAAAATGACCATCCTACAATATACAGATTCAATGCAATTTTTGTCAAAATACCAACACAGTTCTTTATAGACCTGGAAAAAGCAACTCTCAACTTCATATGGAATAACAAAAAACCCAGAATAGCTAAATCAAACCTGTATAATAAAAATAATCTGGAGGTATCACCATCCCAGATTTCAAGCTGTACTACAGAGCAATAGTAATAAAAACAGTATGGTACTGGTATAGAAACAGACCAGTGGATCAATGAAATCGAATTGAACACATAGAAATGAATCCACACACCTATGGTCACTTAATTTTTGATAAAGAAGCCAAAACCGTACAATTGAAAAAGGACAGCATCTTCAACAAATTGTGCTGGTTCAACTGGATGTCCACACGTAAAAGAATGAAATTAGAGCCATACTTATCACCTTGTACAAAACTTAAGTACAAGTGGATCAAAGACCTTAAAATAGAGCCAAATACACTAAATCTTTTTTTCTCTATTTTTTATTTCTTCAAGTTACATCTCAATCACAGTCCCCTTCCTATTCCCCCTCCAGTCCCACTCTCCCACTCCCAATCCCCCATCCTCTTCCCTTTTTTTTTCTTTTAAGTTTAAGGTATATCTTATTTCCCCCCACATTTTCCCCTTTCAGTCCAACAAATGGCTCTTTCTCTTTTAATAATAAATACATACAAAACAACAGAGGTAATAAGGCCACAGTTATGAGGGTTATATGGCTTAGTGTACATTCCCAATGTCCAGTCCATATGTATTTGGTACCTGACTTTAACATTCTACTATCTAACCATCTCCATGAGTTTAAAGTTCTATATCTGACTCAACATTCATACTAACTTGCAACACAATTTTAAAAGTATCTTCTTAGATCTATAACACTCTCTTGACTCCTAAACAACTCAAAATTTAATTATGAGACTCTAGCTATCTGTTCTTCAACCACCTCAGTGACCTGAGAGGGATAAATATATCTGATTTTATAGGAAGTACAGGGCCTGCAGCTTCCCATACTAAGAAATGACATACCAGTGGCTGCCTGGACAGTTCCCATTTTCTCTCCATACATTACAGCATCGATCTTCAGTGGCCCCGTTTCTCTGACAGACATTGATTTTAGAGCAGGGGTTATGAAGGACTTACCTACCCTGTCTTGGCAGAGATAGGCTGTTGACTTACCTGCTTCCAGGTTTTGTCCTTTTTGGACAGCATTCTGTCTACAGTTGGAGCAAGGGGCTTTTCCTACCAAGAGATAGGCTTGCATCAAATTCAGTCATCTCCCACTGGAGATTCTTCGATGCTCATCTTCTACTTGGGGTAGAATAGGCGGTGCTGTCAGGAGTTGATATGTTTTGATATAAAAAATCTAAAGTTACGAAAACATCTTTGAATGCCATATTCTGCAGATCTCTTGAGGTTTTTGAAGAGGCCCTATCTATCTCTTTTATTAGGGTAAGCAGATGTTGCTTGTCTCTTAGCAGGTTTATTTCTGATTAGCTTAGCAAGTAACTATAATAGGATGTCATAGTACCTAACAGAATGACCGGCTTGCAAAACCATTAGTTTGCATTTCTTAATTATCCTAAATAGTTTATGACAATTACCATTTAAAGGCTGAAACATCACATTTCATTTTTTTTCTTTACCTCCTAACACTTCCATCCCATTTCTCTGGGGTGGGATGTTCTTATATAACAGTCCCTCATCTCATTTGAGAAATCGTATGAGGGCCAGGAGCCTCCTCATTCATTGGGGATCTATGAAGCAGTACCATCAATGAAAAGGGTCTTGTTGCCTGGGAGGGAGAACTACTAAACAAACAAACCAATAAGCAGACAATAGATAAAAAAGATTAAAAAATATAACTAGTATATAAAAAATAAATAAAAAATAAAAATTAAAAATAAGAAGTCTATGTCCAAGTTCCCTTTGGTGTGTTAGTTGTCATATTGATACCTTCCATTATATAGCTAAAATCCTACTATAAGTGAATAGATGCCATATGTGTCCTTCTGAGTCTGGGTTAGTTCACTCAGGATGAGCTTTTCTAGTTCCATCCATTTTGCTGCAAATTGCATAATTTCATTTTTCCTGATAGCTGAATAATATTCCATTGTGTAGATGTGCCACAGTTTTTTAACCCATTCTTCGGTTGAGGGACATCTGGGTTGTTTCCAGTTTCTAGCTATTACAAATAAGGCTGCTATAAACATAGATGAGGAAACCTCCTTATGATTCTGTGAAAAGGCATTTGGGTGTATACCCAGAAGTGGTATGGCTGGGTTCTGAGGCAGAGCTATTCCAAGTTTTCTAAGATATCGCCAGACTGACCTCCATAGTGGTTGCACAAGCCTGCATTCCCACCAGCAATGGAGTAGGGTACCCCTTTCTCCACACCCTCGCCAGCATGTGCTGTCATTTGAGATTTTGATCTTAGCCATTCTGACAGGTGTGAGATGGAATCTCAGAGTCATCTTGGGTAGCATTTCTCTGATGATTAAGGATGTTGAGCATTTCTTCAAGTGTCTCTCAGCCATTAGGGATTCCTCCTTTGTGAATTCTCTATTTAGCTCTGTCCCCCATTTTTTGATTGGATTATTTGGTTTCTTGTCATTTAATTTCTTGAGTTCTTTGTAGATTTTGGATATTAGCCCTATGTCAGTAAATCTAATAGAAGAGAAAGTGAGGAAAAGTCTCAAACTCATTGGCACATGTGACAACTTCATGAACAGAATACCAATAGCTCCAGCCCTAAGACCAACAATCAAAAAATGGGACCTCTTGAAACTGAAAAGCTTCTTTAAGGCAAAAGACACTGTCATTTGTACAAAATGACAGTTTACAGATTGGGAAAAAATCTTCACCAACCCCCCATCTGACAGAGGGCTAATATCCAAAATGTGCACTGAGCTCAGGAAATTAAATGCTAAGAAAACAAATAATCCAATTAAAAATGGTGAATAGAGCTGAACAGAGAATTCACAAAGGAGGAATCCCTAATGGCTGAGAGATACTTGAAGAAATGCTCAGCATCCTTAATCATCAGAGAAATGCAACTCAAGATGACTCTGAGATTCCATCTCACACCTGTCAGAATGGCTAAGATCAAAATCTCAAATGACAGCACATGCTGGCGAGGGTGTGGAGAAAGGGCAACCCTCCTCCATTGCTGGTGGGAGTGCAGGCTTGTGCAACCACTATGGAGGTCAGTCTGGAGATATCTTAGAAAACTTGGAATAGCTCTTCCTCGGGACCCCGCCATACCACTTCTGGGTATACATCCAAATGATTCCTCACCAAATCACAAGGAAGTTTTCTCATCTATCTTCTTAGCAGCTTTATTTGTAATAACTGGAAACTGGAAGCAACCCAGATGTCCCTCAACCACATAATGGATTAAAAAACTGTGGTACATCTACACAATGGTATACTACTCAACTATCAGAAACAACAAAATCATGCAATTTGAAACCAAGTTGATAGAACTAGAGAATCTCCTTCTGAGTGAGCTAACCCAGACCCAGAAGGATGCACATGGCATCTATTCACTTATAGTTGGATTTTAGCCATATAATACAGGATAACTATACTACAACCAATACACCAAAGGCAACATGAACATAGACTTTTGTTTCCTGTCAGTGAGACACTTTGCCCTAGTGGTGCTGACTTATATGGCCCCAGTGTATGAGGAGGCTCTTGGCCCTTATATGACTGCTGAACTGGTGTCGGGGACTGTTATGTGTTATATAGGGACACTCTACTTCACAGGAGTGGGATAGACGTGATAGTGGGTAGAGGGTGTTAGGGCAGGAGGGGGAGACTGGAGGGGTGGAAAGAGGACACTATGATGGAGATGTAACCTGAAATAATAAATAAATAAATTTAAAAAAACTCAAATGACAGCACATGCTGGCTAGATTGTGAAGAAAGGGGAACACTCCTCCATTGCTGTTGGGAGTGCAAGCTTGTACAACCACTATGGAAATCAGTCTGGTGATATCTTAGAAAAGTTGGAATAGCTTTACCTCAAGATCCAGCCATACCACTTCTGGATATACATCCAAATGATTCTTCACTAAATCACAAGGAAGTTTCCTCATGTATGTTCATAACAACCTTATTTGTAATAGCTAGAAACTGGAAACAACCTAGATGTCCCTCAACCGAGGAATGGATTAAAAAAAAAAAACACTGATACATCTACACAATGGAATACTACTCAGTCACCAGAAACAGGGAAATCATGCAATTCACAGCCAAATGGATGGAACTAGAGAAGCTCATCCTGAGTGAGCTAACCCTGACTCAGAAGAATGCACATGGCATCTATTCACTTATAATCAGATTTTAGCCATGGAGTACAGGATAACTATACTACAACCAATGCACCAAAGGGAACAGGAACATAGACTTGTTTTCTATCAATGAGACACTTTGCCCTAGTGGTGCTTCCTTGTTGGACCCCAGTGTGTGAGGAGGCTCTTGGCCCTCATATGACTGTTGAGCTTGGGCGGGGGACTGTTATGTATGGACAGTCCACTCCAGAGGAGTGAGATGGAAGGGATAGGGGGTAGAGGGTGGGAGTTATGGGAATGGGAGGGGTTGAAAGAGGGCACTGTGATGGAGATGTAACCTGAAGTAATAAATAAATATTTTAAAAATTTTATGGCTGGGGGAGTCACCACTACCTGAGGAACTATATTAAAGAGTTGTAACCTTAGGAACATTGAGAACCACCGATCTTGTAGATACATTCTCTGTGGTATCTAGTGAAATTAAAACCTGCGTTCTCTGATTTTGTCTCATGTATGATATTTGTGGCCTGTGCAGTTAGTTGTTGCCTTCTGAGTTTGGTGAGCTAACCTACAACAAATATTAAAGCCTTTTGGGCTAATTTTATTCACTATTCACAAGTCCAATGAAGAAGATTGCTGTGTTTAAAATAAGTTTATGTTAAAGACTTATGTTAAAGCAGTTTTTTTGTAGATTGGTTGTTTTAAAATATTTTTTTCTAGTCCATAGCCTCTAGGCAATCATTGTAGAAGAATTTGCTTTTATATATATACATATCTACTGTGTAGATTTGGGAGGTGGACAATAGGAATAAAATAAGAGATCTGATGTTCATTCAATCATATTTGTCTCAAACTAGAATTTTAGTTTTGTGTTAGTTTTTATAATTATTATCATTCTTATATCATTTAAATTGCTTAAAATGTTTACATTTATACTTATAATCTCTACTCAGCTCGAAATCCTGCCAGTGTACCTTTTGATACACATTATTAGCGTATATGTACAGTCAAAGTAAGTGGTGTCAGAAATTGTTCAGTTATTTAATACTATTATTTTTATGATAAAGTATTTGTGATTCATTATTAGAGAGGGTTGAGGAAAGTTGTATGATTTGTTCTGTCAGGAATTCTTAGGTCTAGATCATTGTTTTTTTTTTTTTCTATTTGTTATTGGATTTTGGTGCTTTTATTTTGTATTTAGTTTTGCATAGGGTATTAAGATTCTCAGTGGTTAGGATAAGTTTCTCCCTAAACTTTGAATTGTAACTGAACATTTGAATATTAGCAAGATTTGTATGATTGTAACAAAATTAACTATTTGACGTGTATGAATGTTTTGTTAGCAGGTATGTAAATGCACTCTGTGTTTTTTTTGCTGGGTACTGGAATTGCTTATTAGATCCCTGAAACTGGAGTTACAGGATGCTATGAACTGCCTTGAGGATGCTGGGAATGGAAATTAAGTCCTCTGTAAAAGTGGCAACTGTTCTTAACTGCTGAGCCAACTTTCTAGCCCCCTATACCTAATTCTTTAAGTACTTCCTTAATCAAAATTCATATTTGACCCAGTAAAAAGTGAAAAATTCATTAGACTGAGCTTATAAAAATTACAAAATATTTAATACATGGAAATGTAAATAATTGAATAATACCAAAATAAGATATTTATGTTGAATATCATTTATTTAAAAAGGTTTAATAATTCTAGAATTTTTCATGGAAATAATACACCCAAGATGGTATTCAAAGAAGTCAGACAAGTTGATGTTTAAGCAGTTTGCCCAGCTATCCTTGCTTCTGACTAGACTGGAGGGGCGGGTTCTTGTTTCAGGGAAACTAATTGGCTTGCCGTGGATTTGAGTTCATGAACTCATTCCATGTTTCATGTAGAGATGTGACTCCACAGAGGAAAACCCAGCCTCTTATTCCTAGCAGCCAAATCAGAGCCAGAATTGTAGGCATTAAGGTGATTGTCTATCAAAAAGATGCCCTCTTGTTCTGTAGGTTTAGTTTCAGAACAAAATGCCAGAACTCTTCACATTTTATCTTGTTTCTAAGCCTGATTTTCCTTAATGTGAGGAAGGAGTAGAGAAAGTCTCACTTCTTAGTGACTTGTAAAATACTTTAGATAATTTCATAAATGTGTTTAAACTTAAACAGCTGGCTTAATTTTTCTCAGTTGCCTATCTGTTAGTCAAAGTCCAAAAGGACCAAAAAGTTACTAAATACAAATCATTTCTTTGTATCACATATAGAAATAAGTACATTTTGAGATATTTGAAATGTTTGCGTGAGTGGTAGTTTTCTTTTTGTATGCTATGTATATCTTATGAATTGAAAATAAGGAAATTGGCACTTTTTCCTCTGCATTATTTCTTTGAAATTTATAGTAATTCATTGCTAAATAATGTTTCAAATTCTATTTCTACTGTAGGCTAAAAATCTTATAGAGAGATTTTTTAATCAGCAAGTAGAAGTCCTGGGCAAACGTGTGGAGCCACTGCCTGAAATATATTTTATTGAAGGAACTCTTCAAATGGTGTGGGTAGATCGTTGCTATCCCGGGTATGGAATGAATGTCCTGAAACATCCAAAGTGCCCTGAGTGTTGTGGTATGTAGTAAACTACACTTCATGTTTTATGTGTATAAAATTTCATTTACTTCAATTATGTTTAAGTGAATGTTTGTGGTCTTTAAAATTGTCATTTAGGTTGTGACTTTATATTTGAAGAAACTCTATTCTAAATAAGTATATGAAAAACTACAAGTTTGAAAATGATATATTTTATTATATTTTTGACAATTTGTTACAATATATCTTGAATCCTATTCACTCCTTCTCCTCTTCCTAACCCTTCCCACAGATCCAGTTCCTCTTCTCTCCCACTCCCTGTCCTCTTTAGAAAAAAAGAAGAAACTGTCTTGCAGTAGATGTCATGGTCCTCTGGCTCTTCCAGTCTCACCACCTCCTCTTCTGTAATGTCTCCTCAGTCCTAGGTGTAGAGGTTGTTTTGCAAATATTATCAGCTGTTGACAGTCGCCTGATTAGTGGTTCTCCGTGCTATGTCCTCTTGTGGTTTTCTATAATTATATCTATCAGTGATAAAGAGACGCTTTACTGATGGGTGAGAAGTACATTAACCTGTAGATATGCAGTGAGAGATTATACTCGCTCAGCAAAGTGGCAGTGGTAGGTTCTCCTCAATCACCTATGCCTGAAGTATTGTGTTTTAGGCAGTAGTGCACTACCTTCTGTTTCCAGAGGGCACCTAGGGTAATAACAATAGCATGCAATGTTTGAGCATCTGTTGGGTTCTCCTCACCAAGAATTTGAAAGTAGGTTTACCATGCCAGGCACTGGGATTTTGTTGACCTGTGGTTTTTGGGTGGGGAAGAATTGCCACCCCAAGTGATATTACTTCAATTAAAGCATATATATTTATATATATGCATATAAACTTAATATTTTATGTAATTTAAAGTAAACATAAAATGATTCCTTATGGCATTGACAAATATCCTTAGTGTTTTCTATCCCTCCTATTTCCCTCTCACTCTCTCTTGCCCTCTCTGCCCTCCTCAAATAAGTTTCCCTGGCTCACATTTCTCATTTACTTTTTCATAACAACTGTGTCCTACTATCCCCTCTCTAATGCTCTTGTCTCCCAACATAGTCCCTTTTAATTTTTCTGTTATTTGCAGTTGCTGTAGGTTATATACTCAGATCTAATGACTTGGAGCTAGCATCTACAAATAAAACATACATCATTTGTCTTTCTAGATGTGGCTTATCTCATTCAGTATAATATTTTCTACTTACATCCATTCACCTGCAGATTTCATTATTTCCTTTTTTTCTTTACAGCTGGGTAGAATTTTATTGTCTGTAAATACTACATTTTCATTACTCATTCTTCAGTTGGATGACATTTAGGTTGTTTCCATTTCCTAGCTATTGTGCATAAAAGAGCAGTGAACATGACTGTGAAGGTATCCACGAATTACGATGTGGAGTCCTTCTGGAATATGCTGGGGGGTGGTCATATAGTAGATATATTTTTAGCTGTTTGAGAATATATATACATTATAAAATATATATGCATATATTCATTATATACAATATGTGCAAATATTGTATATAATGAATATATGCGTATATAGATAATACATATATTGAATATATAATATGTATAATGAATATATTCATTATATATAATATTTATATAAATTTATATATTATATATGCAAAGTGAATACACACACACACACATATATATATATTTATTTATTAGAGTGGCTTACAAGCTGTGGTCCAGCTAGCACAACAATTGCTGTCTACCAATGGAACGTCCAAGATTCTAGTAGCTATTTAATCCACTAGGCTTGATACCGCAGCAGCTCTTCAGTATATGACAGAATCCCAATCAGTTAGAATCCAATGCCAATGGAGGAATGGACTTGCAAGCAAGAGCAAGAGCAAGTAGTCAAAGAGCAAATGCTTCCTTCTTCCATGTCCTTTCTATAGGCTGCCACCAGATTAAAGGTGTATTTTCTCACTTTAAAAGATCTAGATTAAAAGTGGCTCTTCTGCTGGGTGTGGTGACACACACCTTTAATCCCAGAACTCTGGAGGAAGAGTCAGGCAGATTTCTGAGTTCAAGGCCAGCCTGGTCTGCAGATGTGACTTACAGGATATCCAGGGATATATAGAGAAACCCTGTCTTGAAAAACCAAAATAAACAAACAAATAAATAAATAAATGGTTCTTCCCACTTGAAATGATTTAATCAAGAAAAAAGTTCCTTCAAATGTGCACCCAGCCATTTGGGTATTAGTTAGTTCCAGACTTAGTCAAGTTGATAGCTAAGAATAGCCATCATAGATGAAATCTCAAAGTTGTTTTGATTTTCATTTTTCCTAGTTCCTAAGGATGATGAACATTTTTTGAGATATTGCTATTTTTATTTCTTCTTTTGAATCTTTTCTGTTCCGAGTTATAGTCCACATTTTAATTAGATTGTTTTTTTCTTGACTCTGTTTTTTGAGTTTGTGTGTGTGTGTATTTTCCTAGTACAGTAAACTAGCCTCATAGATGAATTTATGAGAGTACCTTCTGTCTCCATTTTTTTTTGAGTAATTTAATAAGTATTGGTTGTAGATCTTTGAAAATTTGGTAGAATTCTGACATGTATCCATCTGGGCCTGGGTTTATTTTAGACATAAGACTTTTTAAAAATCACTATTTAGATCTTCAATCTTTTTAACAAATTTATTTATTCAAGTTACATCCTTATCAGAGTCCCTTCCTCCTTCCTACCTGGTCCCACACTCCCATCTTCTTTCCCCTCTCTCTCCTCTCCTTCTCCTTAAATGAGGGGAACCCACCACATATCAACCAGCACCCCTCACTTTATCAGTCATATGAAGGCCTAAGATCTTCTTACACTGGGGCCCAACATGGCAGCCCAGCTAGGGTAGTATGTTCCACTAACAGGTAACAGAGTCCATGTCAGAGTTGCCCCCCTCAACTTGCTAAGGGGTCTGCATGAAGACGAAGTTGCTTATCAGCTATATATGTGTAGGGGCCTAGGTCTAGTCTATATATGGTTTTTTTGGTTAGTATTTCAATCTCTGTAAGCCTTTAGGGCCTAGGTTGGTTGATTCTGTTGATCTGCATGTAAGGTTCTTGTCCCCTCCTGGTCTCTCTATTACTCCTCCCTCTATTATACACAACTTCCAGTGGTCCATCTAATGTTTGGCTGTGTGTCTCAGTATCTGTTTCTGTCTGATGCTGGATGGAATTTCTCATAGGATAGTTATACTATATTTCTGTCTCTTTGAGTCTGTGGGTTATAAGATGGTTTTCCTGTACTATATGGCTCAAATCCAATTATAAGTGAGTACATGCCATGTGTTATCTTTCTGGATCTGGGTTAGCTCACTCTGGATGAGTTTTTCTGGTTCCATACATATGGTTGCAAATTGCTTGTTTTCCTTGTTTCTGAGTAGTCCTTTGTAGCTGAGTAGTATTCCATTGTGTAACAAAGTTCTTGTTTTTTTTTTTTTTAATCCATTCTTCAGTTGAAGGATATCTGGGTTGTTTCCAGTTTCTGGCTATCACAAATAATGCTGCTATGAGATAGTTCAGCTGATGTCCTTGTGGTTTAGTGAGGAATCTTATGAATGTATGTCCAGGAGTAGTATAGCTAGGTTGTGAGGTAGCACTAGTCTCAAATTTCCGAGATATTGCAAGACTGATTTCCATAGTGGCTGTAGAAGTTTGCACTCCTACCAGCAATGGAAGAGTGTTCTGCTTTCTCTACAACCTTGACAGGATGTGTTGTCACTTGAGTTTTTGATCTTAGCCATTCTGACAGGTATGAGGTTGAATCTCAATGTCATTTTGTTGGCATTTCCCTGATGACTAAAGATGTTGAACATTTCTTCAATGCCTCTTTGCCATTAGAGATTCATCTTTTCTGAATTCTCAGTTTATATCTGTACCCATTTTTAATTGGATTATTTGGTTTGTTGGTGTTTTGTTTCTTATGTTCTTTATATATTTTGAATAATAACCCTTTATCAGATGTGAGATTGGTGAAGATGTTTTCCCAATCTGTAGACTGCCATTTTGTTCTAATGGCAGTGTACTTTGCCTTACAGAAGCTTTTTTGTTTCTTAAGTTTCCATTTATTGATTGTTGGTCTTAGAGCCTGAGGTATTAATGTTCTGTTCATGAAGTTGTATCCTGTGATAATGAATTCAAGGTTATTCTCCACTTTTTCTTCTACCAGATTTAGTGTGTCTGGTTTTATGTTAAGTTCTTTGATCTACTTGGACTCGAGTTTTATGCAGGGTGATAAACATGAGTCTGTTTGCATTCTTCTACATGTTGACATTCAGTTAGACAAGCACCATTTCCTGAAGATGCTTTCTTTTTTTCCACTGTATGATTTTTGCTTCTTTCTCAAAACTCACATGACCATATATGTGTGGGTTTATTTCTGGGTCTTTGATCAACTGGTCTGTTTCTGTGCCAGTACCATGCTGTTTTTATTACTATTGCTCTGTAGTATAGCTTGAAATCTGGGATGGTGATACCTCCAGATGTTTTTATTGTACAGGATTTATTTAGCTATTCTGGGTTTTATGTTATTCAATATGAAGTTGAGAATTGTTCTTTCAAGGTCTGTAAAAAATGTGTTGGCATTTTGGTAGGAATTACATTGAATCTATATATTGCTTTTGGTAGGATGGCCATTTTTATTATGTTGATCCTACCTATTTTTGAGCATGGGAGATCTTTCCATCTTCTGACGTCTTCTTCAATTTCTTTCTTCAAGGACTTGAAGTTCTTGTCATACAGGTCTTTCAGTTTCTTGGTTAGATTTACCCCTAGTTATTTTATGTTGTTTGTGGCTACTGTGAAGGGCGTTGTTTCCCTATTTTTTTCTCAGTCCATTTATCTTTTGTATAAAGAAGGTGTTTATCAGTTGTAGGAGTTCTCTGGTGGAATTTTTGGGGTCACTTATGTATACTATTGTATCACCTGTAAATTCCAATATGTATCCCTTTGATCTCCTTTAGTTGTTTTATTGGTCTAGCTAGAACTTCAAGTACTATATTGAATATACATGGAGATATTGGGCAACCTTGCCTTGTCCCTGATTTTGGTGGAAATGCTTTAAGTTTCTCTCCATTTAATTTGATATTGGCTACTGGCTTTCTGTATATTGCATTTATTATATTTCAGTATGGGCCTTGTATGCCTGATCTCTCCAAGACTTTTAACATGAGGAGGTGCTGGACTTTGTCAAATGCCCTTCGATATCTAGTAAGATGATCATGTGGTTTTTTTCCTTTCATCTTGTTCATATGGTGAATTACGTTGATGGGTTTTATATGTTGAAACCCCCTGCATCCCTGGGATTAAGCCTACTTGATCATGCTGTATGATACTTTTGATGTGTTCTTGGATTTAGTTTACAAGTATTTTATTAAGTATTTTTTGCATTGATGCTCATAAGTGAAATGGGTCTGAAATTTTCTTTCTTTATTGAGTCTTTGTGTAGTGTAGTTATCAAGTTGACTGTGGCCTCATAGCATGAGTTTGGAAGTGCTCTTTTTGTTTCTATTTTGTGGAAGAGTTTGAGGAGTATTGGTATTAGCTTTTCTTTGAAGGTGTTATAGAATTCTTTGGTGAAACAATCTGGCCTTGGGGTTTCTTTCTTTTTTTTTTTTTGGTTAGGGGACTTTTAGTGACAGCTTCTATTTCCTTAGGGGTTATAAAAGTGTTTAATTTGTTTACTTGTTCTTTTTTTATTTTTTGAAATAATTTATTTTTTATTTCTTCAAGTTACATCTCAATCACAATCCCCTCCCTACTGCCCCCTCCAGTCCCACCCTTCCACCCTCCTCCCTCTCAAACCCCCCCCATCCTCTTCCCTTTTTTTTTTAGTTTAAGGTATTTCTTTCCCCCCCAACAGCTCCCCCTTTAAGTCCAACAAATGGTTCTTTCTCTTATAACAGTAAATACAATACAAAACAACAAAAATAAATAGGCCACAATTATGAGAGTTATATGGCTTTGCATACATTCCCAATGTCCAGTCCATATGTATTTGGCACCTGACTTTAACATTCTACTATCTAACCATCTCCATGAGTTTAAAGTTCTATATCTAACTCAGCTTTCATACTAACTTGCCTCACAATTTAAAAAAATATCTTCTTAGATCCACAACACCTTCTTGATTCCTAAACAACTCAAAATTTAACTATGAGACTCTAGCTATCTATTCTTCAACCACCTCAGAGACCTGAGAGGGATAAATATATCTGATTATATAGGAAGTTCAGGGCCTGCAGCTTCCAAAACTAAGAAATGACATACCAGTGGCTTCCTGGACAATTCTCATTTTCTCTCCATACATTACAGCATCAATCTTCAGCCGTTTGGCCCTGTTTCTCTGACAGACATTGATTGTAGAACAGGAATTATGAAGGACTTACCTACCCTGTCTTGGCAGAGCTAGGCTGTCGATTTACCTACTTCCAAGTTTTGTCCTTTTTGGACAGCAGTCTGTCTAAGTTGAAGCAAGGAGTTTTTCTTGCCAAGAGAAAGGCTTACCACCAATTCAACCATCTCCCACTGGAGATTCTTTGATGCTCATCTTCTATTTGGAGTAGAATAGGGGGTGCTTTCAGGAGCTGACATGTCTCGATATCAAAAAATCTTAAGTTGTTTACTTGTTCTTGATTTAATCTTGGTACATGGAATCTCTCAAGAAAATTATTCATGTTGCTTAGGTTTTCCAATTTTGTGGAGTACAGGTTTTTGAATTAAGACCTAATGATTCTTTAGATATCCTCAGTGTCTGTAGTTGTTTCACAATTTTCATTTCTGATTTTGCTGATTTGAATATTTTCTCTCTGCCTTTTAATTAGTTTGGCTAAGGTTTTGTCTATTTTGTTGAGTTTTTTGAAAGAACCAGTCTTTGTTTCGTTGATTCTTTGTGTAATTTTGTTTCTGTTATTGATTTCAGACCTAAATTTGATAATTTCCTGCTGTCTGCTCCTCTTGGGAGTGTTTGCTTCTTTTTTTTGTAGAGTTTTCAGTTGTGCTGCTAAGTTGCTAGTATGAGCTGTTTTCTCTTTCTTTCTTTCTTTCTTTCTTTCTTTCTTTCTTTTTTCCTTCTTTCTCTTTCTTTCTTTCTTTCTTTCTTTCTTTCTTTCTTTCTTTTTTAGGGTTTTCAAGACAGTGTTTCTCTATGTATCCTTGACTGTCCTGGACTCACTTTGTAGATTAGGCTCGCCTTGAACTCACAGAGATACGCCTGCCTCTGCCTCCCTAGTACTGGGATTAAAAGCATGCACCACCATGCCCAGACTGTCTCCATTTTCTTATTGAAGGCACTTAGTGCTATGAACTTTCCTCTTAGCACTGCTTTCATTGTGTCCTATAAGATTGGGTAAGTTGTGCCTTCATGTTTGTTGAATTTTAGGAAGTCTTTGACTTCTTTCGTTATTTGTGCTCTGACCCCAGTGGACATTGGGTAGAGAGTTGTTCAGTTTCTATGAATGTGTAAGGTTTTTGTTATTATTGTTGTTGTTGAAGTCCAGCTTTAATCCATGATGGTTCAATAAGATAATGGGGTTATTTTACTTTTCTTCTATCAGTTGAGGCTTGCTTTGTGACCAACTGTATGGTCAGTTTTGGAGAAGGTTCCATGAGGTGCTGAGAAGAAGGTATATTCTTCTGTGTTTGGGTAAAATATTCTGTAGATATCTGTTGGGTACATTTGATTCATAGCATTGATAAGTTTCATCATTTCTCTGTTTAGTTTCTGTCTTGTTGACCTGTCTCTTGGTGAGAGACAGGTCTTGGGATGTTAAACTCTCCCACTATTAATGTTTAGGGTTTGATATGAGATTTAAACTTTAGTTATGTTTCTTTTACAAATGTGCGTGTTTTTGCATTTGGAACATAAATAGTCATAATTGAGTTGTCATGTTGGTGAAGTTTTCATTTGATGAGTGTTAAATGTCCTTTCCTATTTCTTTTGATTATTCTTGGTTCAAAGTCTATTTTATTAGATATTAGAATGGCTACTCCTGCTTGTTTCTTGGGACCATTTGCCTGGAAAACTTTTTCCCATCCCTTTATTCTATGGTAATCACTATCTTTGTTGCTGAAGTGTGTTTCATGTATGCAGCAGATTGATGGATTCTGTTATCACATCCATCCTGTTAGTCTGTGTCTTTTTATTAGGGAATTGAGTCCATTAATGATGAGGGATAATGAAAACTAGTGATTTTTTCTTCGTTATCTTGATGTTGGTGGTGATAGTGTGTGAGTGAGCTTCCCTTCTTTTGGTTTGCTGCAATGGAGTTATTTGTTTCCTGTGTTTTCATGGGTGTATTTAGCCTCTTTGGCCTAGAGTTTCCTTCTAGTATCTGTAGGGCTGGATATGTGCATAGATATTATTTATTTTTTTTCATCAAGGAATATCTTATTTTCTCCATTTATGGGTGATCGAAAGTTTTGCTGGTTACAGAAGTCTGGGTTGGCTTCTGTGTGTCTCTTAGGGTCTGCAAAACGTCTGACTAGGCCCTACTGACTTTTAGAATCTCTGATGAAAAGTCAAATATGATTCTGATGGGTTTGCCTTTATATGTTACTTGGCTCCTTTCCCTTGTAGCTTTTTTAATGTTTATTTATTACTTCAAGTGACATCTCCAACACAGTCCACTCCCTCCACCCCTCCCAGTTCCATCCTCCCACCCTTTCCCACTTCTCTCAGAACTCATAATTCTTTTTTTGAATAAATAGGCCACAATTATGAAAATTACAAGACACAGCATGAATTCCCAATGTCCAGTCTACACATACCTGGTAACCGACATCAATACCCTTATCTCCATGAGTTTAAAGTTCTATACCTATCTCAATTTTCATCCTAACTTTCATTACCAACTTAAAAACATCTTCTTAGACCTAGAACATCCTTTTAATTCCTAAACAACTTGAAATTTAACTGTGAGACTATAACTATCTAGTCTTCAACCACATCAGAGACCTAAAAAGCATAAATATGTCTGAATAATAACAGGAAGTACAGACCAGCAACTTCCAAACTAAGAAATGACATCCAACTGGCTGCCTGGACAGTTCCCAATTTCTACCCATACATTAGAGCATCTATCTTTAGTCTCTTGGCCCAGTATCTCTGACAGATGTTAATCTTAAAGCACTAATTATGAAGGACTTGCCTACTCTATCTTGACAGAGATAGGCTGTCAACTTACCTGCTTCCAAGTTTTGTCTTTTTGAACAGAATTCTGTCTACAGTTGAAGCAAGGGATTTTTCTTGCCTAGTAACAAGCTTGCCACTAATTCAGCCATCTCCAAATTGAGATTCTTCGATGCTCGTCCTGTACTTGGATTAGAATAGGGGGTGCTGTCATGAGCTGACATGCCTCCATATCAAAAATTCTGAAGCTAAGAAAACTTTTTTGAATGCCAAATTCTACAGATCTCTTGAGGTTTTTGATGACCACCTGTCTATATCCGTGTATTTGGCTAAGCAAATGTTGTTTGTCTCTTAGCAATTTGATTTCCAGTTAACTTAGAAAACCTCTGTGATAAACTATGCTAGTATCTAACAAAATGACATGTTTGAATGGCTATTAGTTTGCATCTCTTAATTATCCTAAGCAGTTTGTGACAGTTGCTATCAAAATGCCAAAACTTCACATGTACTTTTAAACATTATCTAGGTACAATACCTTAAAAGGGTTAACCTTAATTTTGTATCAATATACAAAGATATAAAAGCATATTCAATAAACTGTCCATTTTTATTTATCATTCCTATATTTTTCTATATCCCATTTTTTGAAGTCTTTTCCCTCTTCCATAGGAGAGAAGGAAGAATAGAGAAAAAAAAAAAAGAGAGAAATCCCTGGGTGTAACCTCCAGAACTTATTTAAAGAGACCATTTAACAATTTGTAACAAATCCCTCTAAATAACAACAAACATCTATAACCCATCAAATGACAAAAGAGAGGGGGAAATCACCCATACCACCTTCTGGGAATGGGACATAACTCTCTTAAAATTATTTCCTGCTGATTTGGGATGTAGGAAACCTGTTTGGGGCCCAAATAAGAATGGAAAAATGGTTAAGCAAGTTAATAGTAACATTTGATGTTCAGTCCTTTTATGCTCAGCTTTTTAAATGTCCTAAGAAGTTTGTAGTGAGAGGCTGAACTTCAGGACTTTACTGAAGTCCTGGTTGGAACAGTCTGTGGGGCTGAACCATCTTAGTTAACCATTTTGAGTTCTTCTAGTTGTAGATTTTTAAAGAAACAATTATTGAGATAGTCTGTGAGGCTGGATCATCTGGGCTACTTGTCTTCTTTGGTGTTTAGTCCCTTTTATTCAGAGGTTTCAGTTGTCCCTGGACTCATTAAAAGGATGCTTTTAATTTCCTGGAAAGATAATAACAGTGCCCTGTCCTAATCCTTACTCTGGGACACTACATTTTTTTGGCAGGTAATATCTTTCGTAGAGCAAATTGGGTTTTTATTTTTGACAATATAAAAAGTATTATATTTCAATCAAGATTAAGAAAAATTCTTTTTGATATTTTGGAACTAAACATACATTTAAATGTATATATTTTGAGAACATAAAGGACAATTCACTTTGAATTTTAGCATGCCTTTTGTGAGTCGCTTTTTTAAATCTTAAATCATTGCAAATCCTATATGCCTGTTTCTGCCTTCCAAGTATTGGGGTCAAAGACATGTGCCTCCCAATTGCTGGGATTAAAGGTATACAACACCACCCTTAGATCTAAATTTTTCTCTATGTGGAGCTTGCTCTGTGTCAGTCTGGCCTTAAACCTTAGAGATCTGCATGTTTCTGTCTCCAGTGTGTTGGGATTAAGGGTGTATGCCTCTCAAGTGATGAGAATAAAAGTGTGAACCATCACTACCCTGCTCATTGTAACTCTAGAATTTAAAAGACAGCTAACATTATAATGATCCTCCTGTCTCTGCCGAAGTTAAAGGTATTGGCTAACACTGCCCTTCTCAAATATTTTAACCTTAGGTCCAAATTCCTTTAGCTGTTAGAGGCTTAGAAAACTAGGTTAAACTGTAGTAACCCTTAATTTACTTACAACTTTTAGACCTCTTAACTGCCATTAAGTCAAACAATGAAGATATCCTTTATATATAGAAAACAAACTTGTAGGCTGATATCCAAGAGTGTGTGAGGTATGTGGCACTCTGCAGTTAACTTTCTAACCTGAAATTAAGACCCTTTTTCCTTTCATGCCAGTAAGAAAAGTATGCCTTGGGTAAATTATCATTTGAAAATGTTATATTTTATTTGTATTATAATTTTTAAAGCTTAGTTGCCCTTTTTAAAAAATTAATTTGGTTTTTCAAGTTACCTCTTGAACATAGTTTCTTCCTTCCTCCCTGCCAAGTCCATCCTTCCCTCCCATTGTCCTACCCTCTTCTTCTTTCCTCCCCCTCTTCCTCCCTATTCCCCTTCTCAGTACTCTCTTCCTCAGATTAGGTGGGTCCCCATATATCATTATCCCTCAGTTCGTCAGTCATGTGAGGGCCAAGAGCTTCCTCTTGTACTGGGATTGATATGGCACCCCATCTAGGGTAAAGTTTTCCACTGACCTGCAGCACTTTCCATGACTCACTGATGGATCCAGTTTTTCCTAGGATAGTTATGCTAGGTTCCTATCTGTTTGAGTCTGTGGGTTGTTGGATGGCTGTCCTGTGATATCTACTTATAAGAGAATACATACCATGTTTATTTTTCTGGGACTGAGTCAGCTCACTTAGAATGAGTTTTTTCTAGATCCATCCATTTGGTTTCGAATTCCATGATTTCCTTGTTTCTGATAGCTGTGAAGTATTCCATTGTGTAAATTTACCACAGTTTTTTTGTTTTTAATCCATTCTTCAGTTGAAGGATACCTATGTTGTTTCCAGTTTCTGGCTATTACAAATAAAGCTGCTATGAACATTGTTGAGGCCATGTCCTTGTGGTTTGGTGAAGAATCTTTTGGATATATGCCCTGGGGGTATGGCTGGGTCTTGAGGTATAACTATTTCCAGTTTTCTAAGATATCTCCAGATTGATTTCCAGTGTGAGTATACCAGTTTGCACATCCACCAGCAATGGAAGAGTGTTCCCCTTTCTTCACATCCTTGCCAGCATGTGCTGTCATTTTGATCTTAGCCATTCTGACAGGTATGAGATATAATTTTAGAGTCATTTTGAGGTGCATTTCCCTTATGACCAAAGATGTTGAACATTTCTTCAAGTGCCTCTTAGCCTTTAGAGATTCCTCTTATGTGAATTCTTGGTTTAGCTCTATACTCCATTTTTATTGGGTTATTTGGTTTTTTAGTACTTATTTTATTGAGTTCTTTTATATTTTAGATATTAGCCCTCTGTCAGATGTGGGGTTGGTGAAGATCTTTTCCCAGACTGTATCTTGCCATTTTGTTCTACTGATAGTGTACTTTGCCTTACAGAAGCTTTTCAATTTCATAAGGTCCGATTTATTGATTGATTGTTTTAGAGCCTGAGCTATTGATGTTCTTTTCTGTTCAGGAAGTTGTTACCCATGTGAATGAGTTCCAGGCTTTTTCCCACTTTCTTTTCTAGGCTGTCGACTTATCTGCTTCCAAGTTTTGTCCTTTTTGGACAGAAGTCTGTCTACAGTTGAAGCAAGGGGTTTTTCTTGCCAAGAGAAAGGCTTACCACCAATTCAATCATCTCCCACTGGAGATTCTTCGATGCTCATATTCTACTTGGAGTAGAATAGGGGGTACTGTCAGGAGCTGACATGTCTCAATATCAAAAAAATCTTAAGTTAAGAAAACATCTTTGAATGCCATATTCTGCAGATCTCTTGAGGTTTTTGAAGATGCCCTATCTATCTCTTATATTTAGATAAGCAAATATTGCTTGTCTCTTAGCAACTTGATTTCTGAGTAGCTTAGAAAATAACTGTGATAGACTGTCATAGTAACTAACAAAATGACACGTTTTCATGACTATTAGTTTCCGTTTCTTAATTATCCTAAACAGTTTATGTCGGTTGGTAGCGAGAGGTCAAAACTTGACATTTCATTTTTAAATATTACTACAAACAATACCTTTAAGATGCGTTACCCTTAATTTTGTATCAATATACAAAGATCAATACCAATGTGGCCAGATATAATCTTAATTTTGTATCAATATACAAGGATCAGTACCGATGTAGCCCAATACAATCTTAATTTTACATTAATATACTAGGGTCAATACCATTGTGGCCAAATATAATCTTAATTTTGTATCAATATACAAAGATCAATACCGATGTAGCCCTATACAATCTTAAATTTGCATTAATATACAATGATCAATACCAATTTAGCCAAATATAATATTAATTTTGTATCAGTATACAAAGTTATAAAGCTATATTCAATAATCTGTCCTTTTTTCTTGTTCTTTCCTATAGTATGTCTATGTCCCATTTTTCTCAAGTCTGTTCACTCCTATATAGGAGAGAAAGGAGGATACAGAAAAGCAAAAGAGAGAAGTCCCTGGGTCTAACCTCCAAAACCCATTTAACAAGACCATTTAACAGATTGTAGTCTTTTCCCCTAAATAACAAAATTTTCTATTATCTATCAAATAACCAAAGGGGAAGAACACCCTCCCCACCTTCTGGGGATGGAACGTTGTTCTCTTAAAATGACTTCCTGCTGATTTGGGACGTAGTAAACCTGTTTGGGGCCCAAATAAGAATGGAAAAATGGTTAAAAATGTTAATAGAATCATTTGATGTTCAGTCCCTTTGTGCTCAGCTATTTAGATGTCCTACGAAGTTCATAGACAGAAGCTGATCTTCAGAACTTTACTGAAGATCTGGCTGGAGTAGTCTGTGGAGCTGAACGATCTTAGCGATTTTGAGTTGTTGTGGTTATAGACTTTTGAGGAAACTGCTATTGAAGAAGTCTGCAAGGCTGGATCATCGGGGCCACTCGTCTTCTTTGGTGTCTGATCTGTTTTCTGCTGAGGTTTCCGTTGTCCAGATGTCCCTGGATTCCTTGAATGGGTGCTTTAAATCTCCTGGAAAGATAAGAACAGAGCCCTGCCTTAATCCTAACTCTGGGACAATTACCTTTTTTTGGGGAGGTCAGGTAATATTTTTCCTGGAGCAAATTTGGTTTTTTGATAATATATAAAGTATTACCTTTCAATCCGGATTAAAGAAGAAATTATTTTGATATTTTGGAGCTAAACAAACCTTTAGTGTATATATTTTGAGATCTCAAAGGACAATTTGTTTGAATTGCAGCCTGCCTTTTGTAAGTAGCTTTTAAACTTAAATCTTTCTAAATCCTATGTGCCTGTCTCTGCATTCTAAATTTTGGGATCAAAGACATGTGGTTTCCAATTGATGGGATTAAAGATGTGCTCCTCCACCCCTGGATCAAAGTTTTTCTCTGTTTAGAGTTTGTTTTGTATCAGGTGGCCTTGAGCTCTGAGATCTGCCTGTTTCTGTCTCTAGTGTGTTGGGATTAAGGGTGTATTCTTCCCCAATGATGTGACTAAGGGTGTGCACCATCACCACCCTGTTTCTTGTAACTCTAGAATTTATAAGACAACTAACTCTATAGTGATCCTCCTGTCTCTACTGGAGGTAAAGGCATGGGCTAACACCATGCATTATTTTACCTTAGCTCTAAGTTTTTTCAACTCTTGGAGGTTTGTAAAACCAGGTTGAACAGCTGTCACCTTTAATTTATTTACAGTGTTTTAAACCTGTTACCTGCTAACACCATGCATTATTTTACCTTAGCTCTAAGTTTTTTCAACTCTTGGAGGTTTGTAAAACCAGGTTGAACAGCTGTCACCTTTAATTTATTTACAGTGTTTTAAACCTGTTACCTGCTTTTTAATGCCAAACCATGGAAATAGCCTATACCTCTACAAAAAAAAACCAACAAACAAAAAAAACTTTTAAGCTGCTATCAAGTTTGTGTAATCTCTGAAGCCACCTGCAGTCTAACATTCTAATCTGAAATTAAGGCCATTTTCTTTTCATGCCAGTAAGGTAAATTATAGTTTGAAAATTTTATATTGTATTTTTATTATATTTTTAAGCTTATTAATTCTTTTCTTAAAATAGTATTATTTATTTCTAGAATATAGTTTCCTCCCTCCTCCCCTCTTGGCCCCTCCCATCATCTCTCCTTCCCTCCCTCTCTCCTTCCCTCCCTCCCTCCCTTCCTCCCTCCCTCCCTCCCTCCTTGTTCCTCTACTTGGTACTCTCCTTCTCCTCAGATGAGGTGGGTCCTCACCTATCATACTCCCTCAGATCTTGCGTCATGTGAGGCCCAAGAGCTTACACTCGTACTGGAGCTTGATAAGGCACACCATCTAGGGTGTGGGGTTCCACTAACCTGCAGCAGATTCCATGACTCACTGGTGGGTAGAATTTTTCCTAGGATAGATATGCTAGGTTCCTGTCTATTTGGGTGTGTGGGTTGTAGGATAGTTATCCTCTGATGTATGGTTAATATCCATTTGTAAGGGAATACATACCATGTTTATCTTTCTGGGACTGCGTCAGCTCACTTAGGATGAGCTTTTCTAGTTCCTTCCATTTGGTTTTGAATTGCATGATTTTCTCATTTCTGATAGCTGTGTAGTATTCCATTGTGTATATGTACCACAGTTTTTTTATCCATTCTTCAGTTGATGGACATCTGGGTTGTTTCCAGTTTCTGGCTATTACAAATAAAGCTGCTATGAACTTTGTTGAGGCAATGTCCTTTTGGTTTCTTTTCAGATCTTTTGGATATATGCCCAAGAGGGGTATGGCTGGGTCTTGAGGTAGATTTATTCCCAATTTTCTAAGATATCTCCAGATTGATTTCCAAAGTGGTTGCACAAGTTTGCAGTCCCACCAGCAATGGGGGAGTGTTCCCCTTTCTCCACATCCTCGCCAGCATGTGCTATCATTTGAGTTTTTGATCTTAGCCATTCTGACAGGTGTGAGATGGAATCTCAGAGTTGTTTTAAGTTGCATTTCCCTGATAACCAAAGATGTTGAACATTTCCTCAAATGCCTCTCAGCCTTTAGAGATTCCTCTTCTGTGAATTCTCGGTTTAGCTCTGTACCCCATTTATTGATGGGGTTAT
>CAJQZJ010001044.1:0-14346 GCA_907164525.1 Lophiomys imhausi
CCCCCCCCCATGTGCTTTTCAAAACGACTGTACCTGTGTGTCCCATTTCTAGTGCTAGGGTTACATGCACACACATAAGTGAAAATAGACCTGGTGGTAGGGCTAGCATCTAAGAGCTTTTCTTTTTCTTTTTCTTTTTTTCAAGACAGGGTTTCTCTGTGTGTCCTTGGCTGTCTTGGACTCACTTTTAGACCAGGCTGACCTTGAACTCACAGAGATCCAGCTGCCCCTGCCTCCTGAGTGCTGGGATTAAAGGGACACGCCACAACACCTGGCAAGAGCTTTTCAATAAGAACTGATGTAGAGATCATCAAATGATACCTCATTAAATCTATTGATTCCTAGAAAAGTTGGAAATATTTGTTTTGCATACTTGGGTAGCGTGAGCTGTCTATAAGATGATGGTGCCTTAACCACAATGAACTCTTTTTAATGGCCTCTGTCAAATCAACTTACATACTTTGCTAACTCTGATGTTTTAAGCATGGGGAAAGCAGGTGTCAGTTCTGATGGAAGCTTGAGTCAGATTTTGGTCAATTTTAGTTGCTTTGAACCTATCACTGATTTTGCTCCTAAAATTACATTTTTTCCTACCTTGTATTATTCTCTGAAAAAGTTCAGGATCTTTCCTCTAGAGCAGTGGTTCTCAACCTGTGTGTTGTGACCCCTTTGTGGTTTGAAAGACCTTTTCATAGAGTTGTTTGTTCATAGTTTTGTTCATCGGAAAACACAGATATTTACATTACAGTTCATAACAGTAGCAAAATTACAGTTAAGAAGTAGCAACGAAAATAATTTTATAATTGGGGGGTCACCAAAACATGAGGAGTTGTATTGAAGGGTCGCAGCATCAGGAAGGTTGAGAACCGCTGCTCTAGAAGAAACATTGCAAGTTAAATGAACGGCTGGTCTGGTCTGGGTGACAGACACTATGTGTGGGTTGGAGACGCTGCTCTCTCTCCTTTCTGAGTGTTCTCTGTGTCAGATGAGTTCTGTCTTGACTGTGTGGAGCACGGTGACCAGAGGGTTCTGACTCTGCAGTCTGTACAGGTGACTGCCGCTCTATTTCAAGGGTGCAGAATCAGATTAGAGGTCACTTAGGCGTAGGGCAACACTGACCAGCAAGCTTCAGAGGTTGGAGAAGATCCTTGCTGAAAGATCTCTGCTTTGCAGTTAAGAGAACTGGCTCTTCTTCCAAAGGACCCGGGTTCAAATCCCAGCAACCACATGGCAGTTCACAGCTGTCTAATTGCCGAGCGTGGTGGCACATGCCTTTTTTTTTTTTTTTTTTTTTGTTTTTCGAGACAGGGTTTCTCATGTAACAGCTCTGGCTGTCCTGGACTCACTTTGTAGACCAGGCTGGCCTCGAACTCACAGAGATCCACCTGCCTCTGCCTCCCAAGTGCTGGGATTAAAGGCGTGTGCCACCACCGCCCAGCTAGGCACATGCCTTTTTTAATCCCAGCACTCAAGAGGCAGAGGCAGGTGGATCTCTGTGACTTCAAGGCCAGCCTGGTCTACAAAGTGAGTCCAAAACAGCCAAGGATACACAGAGAAACCCTGTCTCGGAAAAAAAAAAAATCTCTTCCTTGTGCCCCTGACCAGGCTTCCTGCCACACCCAGGTTTCAAGATGAAAGTCCTGCTGAGTGGGCTTCCAAAGGAAAGGTTCTTGCCTGAACCTGTCTACACTTCATACCCAGCCACAGCTTGGTTGTCTAATTATTGTTGCTTAGTTTCAGTTGCAATAATAGAGGTCTGGAGGAGGTGGAGAAGCATTTAGAAATGTTCAAGAAGTGAATCCCACATCCTTTCAAACTGCTGGTGATGGTGTTTTGCTTCTCTTTGCCCCAGGAGACGGGGGCATTGGGGTTTTTACCAGGGTGGGTGATGCTAGTCTTCCTGCCTCAGTGGTTGATTGGGACTTGTAGCATGGGTTGGGACAGCACCTTCCTGCTTGCTGTGTGCTTGTGTGCACCCCTTTTTTCTTAGGAGTGGTCTTTAAGGTTCCTGTTGTTCTAGGTCCCGTGGCTGTGAAGGAGGTCTTGTTAAGAACCTTTCTTGCTTCTCAGGAGCTGGTCCTAACTGCTTATTCAATCAGCATGCAGCCCAAGTGTCAGGAGGACTGTGAACCTCAAGAAGGACATGGGCACAAAGGCAAGCTATAAAGGAACATGTCAGAGTGGATGGGACAGGCATTGCTTCAGATAAGGGAACCGTTATGGAGTAGGTGGTGCTGAGACTGATTGGGAAAGTCAGGTGGGGCTCAGTCAATTCGTGAGGCAAATACACTGCAGGCAGAGGACAAGCTAGGTCAGGAGCCGCAGCTGCAGGTGTGCTGTGGGCCTGGCACAGGTGGAGGGAGGAGGGCTGAGTGGCTAAGAAGAAGCAGGGTGCGTGTGCACGTGCATGTGTATGTGAACTCCTTAGTGTACCATCATTTTATTGTGCTTAGCATGTATTCTAAAAAGATGTGGGAGTTAGTCTGGCACTTATGGCACGACCGTCTACGTGGATCATGGTGAGGGCCTGACTTGAGGCAGTGGAAGTAGAGGAGAGAATAGATACAGTGATGGGCAGGAAGCAAAGCCTGCTTACTAGTGCTTGCAAGGGCACAACACTGAGAAGATGTGAAGGAAAGAGCCAAGGGTACTCGAGTTCCTAACCCTGAGCCACTGCTTGGAGAGTGAGCGGATGCAGCCGTGCACATACTGCAGGACACAAACTGGACTTTAGAGACGGCTGGGCATCAGTGGAAACCGACACTGGACGCACGAGTGGGAAGTGATGCCAGGAGCTGACTGAGAAGAGGGCCAACAGTGGCATCTGGGACACAGTCCTGCTGATGGGCTGGGTCTGAAAGGAGGCCAAGGTAAGGCAGAGGAAGGGGGAAAGCAGACCAGGAGCACACTCAGTAACTGGGAGGTGATGCAGAATGGAGAACACTTTCTGCTTTAATCTGTAGTCTAGGTGGCCTTGAACCCCTCTGTAGCCAACGATGATCTTGAACCTCAGCCTCTATTTCCCAAGTGCTAGGATTACAGGTGTGTACCACCACACCTTGCATGTGGTGCTGGGATGGAACCTGGGGCTTTGCACGTGCTAGGCAAGCTCTCTACCAACTTAGCCACGCCCATAATAGAGTGAAAGGATCCATTTGGTAGCTATTCTAAGCCAAACAGTGAGTTTGGCTTACTCACTGTTGAGTTAAACAGTGTCCCTTTGTGCTGGGCAGTGACCCTCCAGTAGGAGTGAGCTCTGATTTCACTTCTCCGCCTGTGTCCTGTGTGTGGCAGCTGCAGACTGCACGTGCTTTTGGAATCTGTTCAGCATAAGTTACTTTTCTCTTGAGTTCTGAGTCCCTGAAACATAATCTCCAACAGCCCTAATGACTGAAAGTAGGAGCACACATGAATTTTAGTGAATTCTGGTGGTTTCAGCACTGACCAGACACCCTTGTCATCTAAAGTCATCAAGGCAGCTCCTGCCCTCAGGGCAGTTCCCTCCACACACCACTAACATCTTTACTTCTGCCAACATTCTCTTACCATCCAAGTTACTCAGGTTTGAAATCATGAGACTGTCTGTCTCTGTCTCTCTGGTGGCATCCTCAGGAATGCTATCCATCCACCTTCTTTGAGATAGAGGGGTCTCTCATTGGCCTGGAGCTCACTAATTAGGCTAAGCTGGCTGGCCAGTGATCCCCAAGGATTCACCTGCTTCTGCCTCACAGCCCTGGGGTTGCAAGTGCACACCACTATTCCCAGTATTTTTGTTTGTTTTGTTGGTTGGTTGGTCGGTTTTTTGAGACAGGGTTTCTCTGTGTAACCTTGACTGCCCTGGACTCACTATGTAGACCAGGCTGGACTCGAACTCACAGAGATCCACCTGCCTCTGCCTCCTGAGTGCTGGGATTAAAGGCGTGTGCCACCACGCCTGGCAATTCCCAGTATTTTTATGTGGGTTCTGGGGATTGAACTGAGGCTCTTGCACTTCAAGACGAGCACTCACTGACAGAGCTGTCTCCAACCTCCTCCTCCTCCTCCTCCTCCTCCTCCTCCTTCTCCACCTCCTCCTCCTCCTCCTCTTCCTCCTCCTCCTCTACCTCCTCCTCCACCTCCTCATCCACCTGCTCCTCCTCCTTCTCCTCCTCTCCCTCCTCCTCCTCCTCTCTCTCTCTCTCTCTCTCTCATTATCTCTTTAGTGTTTGTTTGGTTTTGAGACAGGGTTTCTCTGTGTAGCTCTGACTCTCCAGGTACTTGCTCTGTAGACCAGGCTGGCTTCGAACTCACAGAGATCTGTTTCTGTCTCCTGAGTGCTGGAATTAAAGGTGTGCAGAACCACTGCAAATTATTGTTTTATTATTTGATGTGTATGGTGTTTTGTCTACATGTATGTGGAGGCCAGAAGAAAGAGACAGATCCCCTGTGACTGGAGTTACAGATGGTTGTGAGCTGCCATGTGTGTATGTGCTGGGAATCAAACCCAGGTGCTCTTAACACTGAGCCAACTCTCCAACTCTCCAGCCTCTGGTGTGTGTGTGTGTGTGTGTGTGGTCTAAACTATTTTCTGTCTGTCCACTTGTCCTCATAGTCATCTTAAAAGAAACAAATCTCTCTTCTCTGTAGTGGAGTACTCGCTTCGAGAACTTAAAAAATACAGGTCCTGCTTTTAAAAACCTAATAGCAGAGAAGTTGATGAGTTGAATGTTTTTTTTTTGGGGGGGGGGTTTCGAGACAGGTTTTCTCTGTATAACAGCTCTGACTGTCCTAGACTCACTTTGTAGACTAGGCTGGCCTCGAACTCACAGAGATCCACCTGCCTCTACCTCCCAAGTGCTGGGATTAAAGGCGTGCGCCACCACCGCCCGGCTGAGTTGAATGTTTTTGATAATGTATGAGAGCTGTGATGGTAACAGGCACAAAGCTGTGGGGCCTACAGGCACCTAGTTCCCATCATGCTCTGGGCTGAGGTGGGAGCATCCTGACCAGGGTCACCTTAGGAACTGCTTCCGCCATAGTGAGCTGCTGATGCTGTGCACTTGCTGTTTAGTCTCCACTGTGAGGGAAAGAGCGTGGCAGGACTGCTGTCAGTGAAGTGACAGGGTCTTCCTTCTCCTCCTCACTCCTGGGTCCTCTTCCTCCTCCCCACTCCTAGCCCCCCCCCCCCCAATGCTCCACCTGCTCCCTTGTTCTTCCCCTGCCACCTCTCTTTTTCCTTCCTGGCATCACCACGACCTCATTTTCTCAGACTCAAAGCCACTCTTCCAGTGGATTTGCTCTGCCCTTGGGTCCTTCTTGTTGCCCATACCTGTTAGTACACACTTTATTTATTCTGTGCTGGATATACTTTTTTATTCACATTTTAAAACTTTTTGTCTTTCCCTCATAACTTGACATAGTTCCATGTCTCAGTATGGCCTGTGTTGCAGGTTACTGAATCATTTATATTGAAAGGTTGTCACGACTCTAAGGATTGTGGTGTTTGGGGGTCACAGGCAAAGGTAGTTTCTGTCTCTGAGCTTGATGGGTAGTAGTAATTTGGATGACCCCAAGTCCTCTCAGGGCCTCTGGCAAGCAGGTTGGTGTGGTAGCACCAGGGTAATGCAACCTGGTCTTTGATTCCCTGGAGCCCAGACTCTCCAGGTTGGTGGTTGGGAAGCCAGGACTTAGGAGAGATCCAGTTGCCTAGGTCTGTATTGGTGAGCTTGCCTCTGACAAGTCTGAGCTGTGTGCCTCACAGGCACCTAGAGCCTTGTTGTGGCTGAAGACAGAGGCTGCCTGTGGGAAGCACACATAGCGGAGGAACAGAAGAGAACCAGGTAGTTAACTGTCTCAGAATGTGTCCCTGAGCCTTGACTGCCTAGCTTCCAGAGGAGAAGCAGGTTTTGATCAGGGTCTTCGATAGGCCAGAGAGCTCAAGCATTGTAGGTTAAGAATGAACTTTGGGGCCGGGCGTGGTTGCGCATGCCTTTAATCCCAGCACTCGGGAGGCAGAGGCAGGCGGATCTCTGTGAGTTCGAGGCCAGCCTGGTCTACAAAGCAAAGTCCAGGACAGCCAGGGCTGTTACACAGAGAAACCCTGTCTCGAAAAACAAAAAAAAACAACAACAAAAAAAAAGAACTTTGGGGCTCAGGTCCAGAACTGTTGAGAATGCTGACTGTCTTTGAGGGACTTCTGCAAAATCAGGTTTGTGTCACCTGGCATCCTAGGCTCAGCTGTTGACTTCAGGTCCCAGGAGCACGTCCAGTGCCCTAAAGAGGATGTCCATTTCTGGTGTCCTGGAAACACTGATGCCATCGTGGACTGATGCCTTGTGGTGGATTGCCACTCTTGTGAGGATGACTACCTGACAATTAGACTGAGTGGACAGAGCTTCGGACACCCCTCTGGTGCTTTAACAGCCACCTCCTGCTACCCCAATTTTGACTGACAAGTTAAAGAGCAATTTCTTCGTTACCTGGTTTCTGGCCACCACTGAATTTCTTATAGCTTCTCTGTTCAGATTTCAGTGACAAAACATGGGGGAGGTGAGATTCTGCAGGATGGCTAGGGTTAGACTTGTAAGGTTTCGTGTACAGTGTAATGGCCCTTTGGCCTCCCAGCCTAGGCTCTGCCTCCAGAGGAAGCAGCACTTCAGGAGTGTACCACAGGGCAGCAGGAAGGCTCCTCTGTGTCTGGGATGTCTCACAGAGGCCCAGCATTTCCTGCTGTAGTAACTTCTGACCCTGCTAGTCCCTCTCAATAGACAGGACTTCCTTTCTTGTTATTAGATCCAGCCTACATGTTTAGGGCTCAGTACAGTGGCTCTAAGTTTGTTGAATCTTAAAATCTGATTTGACATAGGAGCTAAAGTCATAGCAGTTGTGAGTCTCACTTGGATGAAAGCCCTTATAACTCATGCACGTGGCTTGCTTTCCTCCTGCGTGGGTCTGTGGTCTGTTTGGAGGTCTGCTTCCTGATGCAGCTGCTGCGGGGTAAAGCAGTTAAGTCTCTCACTGTTGCCTTGTTGGGAGAGTGAGAAGAGACTTTACGCCTTTGGTCTTTCTTTCTTTTCTTTTTTTTTTTTTTTTTTTTTTTTGAGACAGGGTCTAACTATGGAGCCTCTGATTGGTATGAAACTTGCTATGTAGACCAGGGATGGTCTTGAACTCACAGAGATCTATCTGCCTTCTTCTGCCTCCTGGGAGCTGAGATTAAAGGTGTGTGTGCCTCTAGATCACTTGTACCTTTGAGATGATTTCAGTACAGTTTTTTAAGAAATGGACATTTTCTTGAAAAATATAATTGTTCTATACTTGAAAGATGAGAGTAATATATATATATATATTTAAAATATTTATTTATTATGTATACAGTGTTCTGTCTGCTTGTATGCCTGCAGGGCAGAAGAGGGCACCAGGTCTCAATATAAGATGGTTATGAGCCACCAGGTGGTTGCTGGGACTTGAACCTGGGTCCTTTGGAAGAGCAGCCAATGCTCTTAACCTCTGAGCCATCTCTCCAGCTCTAAATATATTATTTAAGAGGGCTAAGATAACCCCTAGAAAGGTAGAATCAGGTTTGTGTCACCTGGCATCCTAGGCTCAGTTGTTGACTTCAGGTCGCAGGAGCACGTCCAGTGCCCTAAAGAGGATGTCCATTTCTGGTATCCTGGAAACACTGATGTCATCGTGGACTGATACCTCGTGGTGGATTGCTACTCTTGTGAAGATGACTATCTGACAATTAGACTGAGTGGACAGAGCTTCGGACACCCCTCTGGTGTTTTTTGGGCCATTACACTGTACACAAATTTTGACTGAGGAAATATCATGTTTAACCCCTTAAAAGGAATTTAAAAATTGATAGTTGAGTTTTTGTGTGTCTGATTTTTTAAAAATAATTTATTTATGTTGTATATACATTTGGTGTTTGGCATATATGTATGTTTGTGTGAGGGTATTGGATCCTCTGGAACTGGAGACAGCTGTGGGCTGCCATGTGGGTGCTGGGAATTGAACATGGGTCCTCTGAAAGAACCACCAGTTCTCTTAACCACTGAGCCATCTCTCTAGCCACAATGTATCTGCTTTTTAAAACCTCAGGAACACAGTTGGGTAGACATCTTGGAAATGGTGCTTTATGGTGAAATTGGGGTCTTTTGGACATGTTGAAAGAAACCAAAGAAGATGCTCCGTGTGTTAGCTGCTCGCGGCTGCTGTCACAAGTGATAGCTTCGAAGGCAGAAGTCTAGTCTCATGGTATAAAACAGCAGCCCAGCATGTCCTGGTCTTTTCAGAGGCCAATTCCTGGCACAGACCAGAACACTCTGACTCTCAGCCCCTCCCTCCACTTCAGAGCCTACAGTGGCCAGTGGAATCTTTCTCCCAGCCTATCTATCACTGACATGAGTTCATCTCTCTTCCCCTTTATGAGACTTATGCCCACCTACATGATTGAAGATCATCTCCCTCTTCTATGAGCAATTTCAAGTCTCCCTGCTGCCTTTGTGAGTTCCAGGGATTAGGATGTGAACAGAACATCTGTGGGTCGTTGTTATGTATGCCAAGTGTGTTCTGGTGTTTCTGTCTTAGGTGTTTGTTACCTGAGGACAGGCAGCGCCACAGGGACACTTAGTGTTGTTGGGATTGATCTTGTCTAACTTTCCTAAGCATTTCTGGTTTTAGAAACACATTCCTAGTTCAAGGGGAAGGGCAGCCATGGTCCTTACAGCCTGCTCTTTATGACTCATCAGAGTACAGGGTCAGAAGACTGTTGTTGCTGTCTCTTCCAGAACAGAGCTAGTTCTTGTCTGTTTTCAGGTAGCGGAAATGTGTCTGAACAATGGGCTCGATAGGAAAAGGAGTTCCTTATTCTGGAAGGAACTATTGGCAGGACATTGTTTGGTGATTGTTTCCTCAGATGTCTGTCCTTTCCCACTTCATGTGGGCACATTGTGGAGGAGGCAGGGGAGTGCTGTTGGTCTTTCATGGGATTGTCTTAAAGGCTCACTTGATTTAATTTCCTCTCTGAAAAGATTTAAGGCCAAGTTTCTAGCTAGATATTATTGTTCTTCCCTTTCTGGCCATGGTGTTAACCTTCCATTTTCTTAAACATACAAACTTGTGTGCATAGCATTGTAATAATGGGAATTTAAACATATGCCTGTAAAAGGTATGTAACATATTCTCAAAAGTCAACAGAGAAAAATGCGGTTCACAGCGATGTGGTTCTTCACTCAGGGCTTCACAGTGATCTTGGCTTCTTATGTCAACATATCCCTAGGTCAGCTGTTCTCCACACCTAAACAGGTCAGGAAGGGCAGAAGGAAAAGGAGTACATCCTAGGAGATTTTGTCTCCCTTGAAGAAAACAAGGGCCTCAGTAGTTTGGATTCAAAGGTGGGAAGTGCTCAGTCATTCTGGGATATTACCCAGAGGAGCAGTCCAAGGTGTTGGCCCAGGCTCATGCTAGAGAGTGTCAGGTAAAGTCTGCCTGTGCATTCCAGAGCATGTGTTGCTGGGTGGAAAGCAATCTACAAAGTCCCACCCATTGAGAAAATGACCATATCCACTCATACGTGTGTCTGTATTGAAACATTTCTATTCTTAAAAATGTACCAGGTGCTGGTTAATCCCAGCACTCGGGAGGCAGAGGCAGGTGGATCTCTGTGAGTTTGAGGCCAACCTGGTCTATAAAGTGAGTTCAGGACAGCCACGGCTACCCAGAGAAACCCTGTCTGGAAAACCAAACAAACTATATATATATATATCAGAGTATGTCGGTCTTAAAAAGAAAAAAAACCCAGGTATGCTGGCACATGCCTTTAAATCCCAGCATTTGGGAGGCAGAGGCCAGTGGATCTCTCTGAGTTCCAGGACAGTCTGGTCTATATAGCAAGTTTCCAGGACAACCATGCTACACAGAGAAACCGTGTCTCAAAAAACAAAACAAAACAAAAAACAGGCAAGAGGAGCAGTGCAGGTGCTGGAGAGACACCTCAATGATTAAGAGCACATACTTCTTTTACAGAGAACCCAAGTTTGGTTCCCAGCGTATCTGGCAGGTCACAACTGCCTGTAAATGTAGCTTTAGGGAATCTTAATTCTGGCCTCCTTGGGCACCTGTGCTCATGTGCACATAGCCATACACAAGTATGCTCATATCCACATAATTAAAATAAATAACTACTTTTTTGTTTGTTTGTTTGTTTTTCGAGACAGGGTTTCTCTGTGTAACAGCTCTGGCTGTCCTGGACTTGCTTTGTAGTCCAGGCTGGCCTTGAACTCACAGTGATCCACCTGCCTCTGCCTACTACATATTTTTATAAAGCAAATCTACCCATATCTAATGAACCAAGTTACTTCAGGCTGGGATATAGGAATGACTGAACACACACACACACACACACACAAATCCATGTATATAGTTACATATTTTTAAGACTTGACATTTTGAGGACCCTAGATGTAGACCACCCAACCCCAGGAATCTCAGAGTATTCTCCTCAAGGTCCTGTGGCAGGCTGTACAAGCTGGCCATGGCATGGACTGGCCAGTGGAGTAGCTGCCTTCGTTACCCATATAGATTGTACTGAATGAAGGAAGGAAGACTTTTGTGCCCATCGCTGAAGAGCAGGGCAGCTGTGCTGGCTGCAATTCGCCAGCTTTAACTCTCTAGTCTGATTTCTGTGGTTTCGCTCTGTGCCATTCAGAATTCCCCTTAGAGTGTTTTACGTTTTCAGAGGTTCTTTTTTTTTTGGTTTTTCGAGACAGGGTTTCTCTGTGTATCCTTGGCTGTCCTGGACTCACTTTGTAGACCAGGCTGGCCTCGAACTCACAAAGATCCGCCTGCCTCTGCCTCCCAAGTGCTGGGATTAAAGGCGTGCGCCACCACCGCCCGGCGTTTTCAGAGGCTCTTAAGAAGAGATTCAACAGATCAAAGAAGAAAACAAAAAACAAAAAACAAAACCCAAGCCTGGCTGCCTTTACTCCTTTATTATAATTACAAAGTTAACTGCCCACCTACTGTAGCTTCCTGAGGGCCTTTGTGTGGTTTCTGTTTTGTTTCTTTGAAGAGATATCCTCCCTATATGTGACTATTGGTCTAGGCAGCCCCTGGACTGGTGCCAGCTGTGCTAAGCGAGGGCCCTGGTCTGTGGAGCAGAGGGAGTGTCCCCCAGGACCCCTCTACCCGTCCTGTTTGGGTAAAGGAAGGCTTAATACTGGGCACCAGGCACAGGAGAACTTCAGAAGATTGAGGCCAAGTTGTTTGCCCCAAGGGTCTTCTGGGTGGCAGTTTGTCTTTCTGCAGGGTCAGGCAGGCAATGTGCTTTCCTTGGCAGTAACTGTGCCTTCTTACTGTACTATAGCACTTGGGGAAACTTTGAAAAGTTTTAATGGAAATATGCAAACATAGGCAGAAATAGAAGAGTGTGTGACCTTCCGCAGCTGTCTCCGTTAGCAGTGGGTAGGACCACCTTTCAGTTTGCCTCGTGTGCACATTTCTACCTGTTTATTCTCTTAAGGTTTCTCTAGAAAATATGGAATGTTTTGTGGCTTGCTATTTAAAAAAACATAGTTTTTATATGTGTGTGTGTATATGTGCAGTGTGTGTGATGAACTTGCTTCCTTTGGAAGAACAGTGCTCTTAATCTCTGAGCCATTCCCCAGTACCCCCTTTTAAAATATAATGTTTATTTATTTATTCTGAGAACTATCTTGGTATAGTTCTAAAAAAATACTTTTTAAATCTCAGTGTTAGTAGGGATGAACTTTGTTCTCTAAATCTTGCTTTGTGTCTCTATCAGTCAGAATAATAGCTGTTTCTTTCCCAAGTTGTGTGCGCGCGCGCATGCTGTGTCTGTGTGTGCTTGACTGTGGAGGTCAGAGGTTGATGTTGCATGTGTCCCTCTGTTTTTCTCTGCCTCTGTTGTTGTTTTGAGACAGGGTCTCACTGTGTGGCCCTGGCTGGCCTTGGAACTGGTAAATCAGGTTGGCACCAAAGAGATCTATCTGCCTCAGCCTCCCAAGTGCTGGAATACATGCCACCACTCCCAGCTTCACCCATTTTTTTGGGACAGGGTCTCTCACCAAACTCAACCAGCCAGCCCAACCCAGACAGGGAACTCCAGGAATCCCCTGTCTCCTTGCCAGTGCTCACATGCTGCTGTGTGGCTTCTGCGGGGGTGCTGGAGTCCTAACCTGGTCCTCAGCCTTGAGTGTCAAGCAGTTCACTGACTGAACCATCTCCCTAGCCCTGCCAGGTCACTGTTCAGTTCCCTTTCTCAACAGGTATCTTTTAGACACCATCTTACTGGAACCCTTTCCCTGAGATGGTTAAGCAGAGGTGTACCCCCTCCTTATAGAGCACAGATGATAAACCAAAGCACAGATCCACCCAAAAATTCAGCCTAGAGAACCACGAGTTTATCAGGCTTACTCACAGAGCACAGGTGAGGGGCTACTTACAGGAGCATGCATGACCCCATAGTGGCCACAGCACTCAGACCATCTTACCCAACATGGACATCTTCCCGATGGCCACAGAGATGGAGTCCTCTCTTCATTTAATCCTCCACCTTCTGCTTACTTTAGCAACTACCCAGACTGTGAGGCCACGTGAAATAGAGTTGAGATATATACAGATGCCCGGGGTATGGAGGGGGAGTGGGCAGAGTCTCTGGTGAAATCCCAGTGGCCTTCCCTACCTTTCCCTCAGTGAGGGATTATCAGTGGTCAGCAGGCCAACCTCGGTGGTCTCTTGCAAGCAGTCATAGTTGCTGTGATGACAGTGACAGCTGCTATATGCTAAGAGGACCGTGGTGCTTCACAATTGCTGTGGCGGGAGTGCTTCCCTGGCCTCAGCCTGGACAGCCTCCAGAGAGGCTTCTCTAGTTAGAAAAAAGAGCAGGTATCCCTGTCCACAGCCTCAGGGATTCGAGTAACTGGTATGACAAGGGAATGAAAGAAAGACAAATTCACAGACACACAGAAAAGCTGGGGTTGGGTTGGCTGGGCTCCCTGACGGAGAAGCCTCTCTTCATAGGCACTCATTATATATAGCTGAACAGGGAGTCAGGTTTAACTAGGTAGGAACAGTGTTCAGGCTGTAAACATCTCGGGGTGGGCGAGAAAGCTACTGTGGACATATTGTTGGACAACCATTGGCACAGTATCAACATCTGCCCTTGGGCTGGAGGGAAAGCTTTGCTCTTCTCCCGTGGGTCAGAGGCATGGTCCTTCATATGGCCATCTCATGCTAATAACTGCACACATCAACTCAGGACTTCACACACTCAGGGTCTTGTGCTCCCCAGGACTGGGACATTTAGCCAAGGAAACTTGCTTGTGGTAGGAGTTTATTAAAACCAATTGTGAGAATGTTTTTGTTTAATCCCAGGTGGGCTGCTTAAGACACAGGTATAAAGTATTAACAGTCTCGGTTGAGCTAGCAAGGGTGTGGCTTAACCAGCTGAGCAATGGGCTGGAGAGATGGCTAGTTGGTTAAGAACACTGACTATTCTTCCAAAGGACCTGGGTTCAAATCCCAGCACCATATGGCAGTTCACAGCTGCCTGTAATTGCTGGGCGTGGTGGCGCACGCCTTTAATCACAGCACTGGGGAGGCAGAGGCAGGTGAATCTCTTCAAGTTCAAAGCCAGCCTGGTTTTACAAAGTGAGTCCAAGACAGCCAGGGCTACATAGAGAAACCCTCTTTCTCAAAAAAAAAAAAAAAGCCAGAGCCCCTAGAAGGGGGCTACAAAGAGAAAAGAGAGAAGGAGCTCCACAAAGAAGTAAAAGAGAATGGGCTTTACAAAGAAGTAAGAGTAAATAGGCTCTACAAAGAAGAGAAAAGGCTCTACCAAGAAGCAGGAGAAAGCTCTACAGAGAAGAGAAAGGACTACAAGGTAGAAAGCGGTTGCTGTTCTCCCAGTTGCTGTTGCCCCCCAAACTGCTGCTTGTTCTTCCTGCTGCTGTCTCCTGGTTTGATGAACTTCTAATGAGACTGGTATTACCCCAAAGAACCCAAAGACCCTAATCAGCAGGAAGTAGATCAAAGAGACCTACGTCCCTTCTCCCTCTAACCTTCTTTCTCTTCCACCTAGGGTTGGGAGGTTGTAGGGAGCGAGGGGTGGAAGGAAGGTAGAGGTATTGAGCACAATAAATTAAGTCCAGTAAAATGAATTAGAATGTGTAATTAATATAATACAAAGTAGCAAAAGCTACCTTGCTACGTTTGCTGATTTCCACAGAGGGGAGTTTCCTCAGGAAGCATATGGAGTTGTTGAGCTCAGATAAGGGTTTTTTTTTTTTTTGGTTTTTTTCGAGACAGGGTTTCTCTGTGTAGCCCTGGCTGTCCTGGACT
>CAJQZJ010001044.1:36817-57141 GCA_907164525.1 Lophiomys imhausi
GAGGGAGGGGTTAGCATCAGGTAAGATGGCAGCTGAAGCTCCAGCAGCCAGCAGTAGGTGAGGAAGCACTTTCTCTTGACTGCCTTTGGAGCTTTAGCCATGTGTTCTCGAACTGGAAGGCCTCCAGGCCCTTTTCTTCCCAGGCGCCTCCTTGCCGCTTTCACTCTTCCAGAGTGTTTCTCTCTTTATCTCAGCTCAGCAACAGTGGAACCAACTGAGTTGGAGTCAGACACCGGCCCAATTCCAACTTGCCTTCCAGACTTTTCCCACTTGGGCCACCCTTCCGCCTCTGTTCTCCCCTCCCTCCTGCCTGGGCACTCTTTCCTTCCTGGTGAACCCTGCAGCTCAACATCAGTCTTGGCTCTCCTGATGAGTCTTCAGACTACTGCGTGCCTGCCACTGTTCTCTGTCATCTGACGTGTAGCACCTTCATAGAGCACTGTGTGATGTCTGTTTTTCTTTTTGTAAGAGCAATAGTGAGCTGTTTGAGGGAGGAGCCCCATCTTATCGGCTTTGTGTCTTCCACGGTCACTAGTGAGGTTTCTGATTGATATTAGTAGGATTGGTCTAAGAAAATAATCTCTTAAAAACGTCCATTTTCTCTGTTGGGATTCCTGTTCTACAAGCAGGTTCCCCCCAAACATGCTTTTTTTATTTCCTGACCTCTGTGCTTTCTTTTTTCTTTCTTTCTTTCTTTCTTTCTTTCTTTCTTTCTTTCTTTCTTTCTCTCTTTCTTTTTCTTTCTTTCTTTCTTATGTATAGTGTTCTGCCTGCACATATGCCTGCAGGCCAGAAGAGGGCACCAGATCCTATTATAGATGGTTATGAGCCACCATGTGGGTGCTGGGAATTGAACTCATGACCTCTGGAAGAGCAGCCAGTGCTCTTAACCTCAGAGCCATCTCTCCAGCCTCCCCTATGCTTTCATAAACTGGGTTATACATTGATTTATTTTAGCATCTTTTTTTTCTTTAGGTAAGGGAGTAGCTTGGCTTGCAGTTTTTCCCTCTAACTTCTGGCCTGCTGGCTCCCTGTACCTTACTGTTTGTGCCTAGAGTTGTGTTCATACAGGCTTTGTATACACCCAGTTTCAGGTGAGTAGTTCATGTGCTGTGAATAAACCCAGCAGAAGATCCGCTCAGTTCTCGTGGTAGAACTGGCCACATCAGGAACAGCCATGGTGAGTGTCGCATGTTACAGCTGAGTGTGTGTGGGAGGGATAGGTCAGGGCTCACCTGCCAGATGTGTGTGTACTCTTAAGAATCAGCACTGTCACCTCAACAAGGTGGATGAAACCCTTGGAACTATGAGAAGAGCTGCAGATGTGTTCAGTGTAAGGTGCCACCTGAAGGTGAGCGTGCGAGGGAGTCCTAGCTCGTGTGATGCAAGCAAACCCACAGACACTGGGCTGAGGTGCTCTCAGGCAATAGGTAGCTAATGCACACGGGCCCAGCCAGGAGGTGGCCCAGGGTCCTCCTGGGAGAAGTGGACATGCACAGCGTCTGGATGAGCCTCCAAGCAACAAGAAGAAGTGGACATGCACAGCGTCAGGATGAGCCTCCAAGCAACAGGAAGAAGTGGACATGCACAGCATCAGGATGAGCCTCCAAGCAACAGGAAACAAGACTGGGCTCATCAGATCTGGCGGAGCAGAGAGGGTGGAATCTCCAGACAAGAGAGACAGGGAAGCAGGAGCCCCAGCAGAATGCTCTGCCCACATCTTGTTGAAAGCTTGAAGGCTTTTGTAGCTTAAGGCAGAAATTTTGTAAGTGGTTTTAGGATTCTTTTAAACAAGTACTGCCATTTTGGCACTAGCTAGCCATGTTGTTGTGCCTGTTTTAGAAGACATGGTCTGGAATGGAGAGTACAGTATTTGAATCCAGTCTGGGGATGCCGCCATGATGATGAGGATGTCTGTCAACATTCTCTGTCCACATGTTCCAGCTGGGTGGAACCCTGAAATTGAAGGTCACTTGGCAGGGACATCTGTGGAGAAAAGGGCAGCCTCAGACAGTGGTCTCAGTGCAGGAGGCTAGAAGGAAGAGAAGCCGGGATGGGGATCCCCTTCGTTATATATCTGGAGTCTTGGTTATTAACTGGGTTGTCCCAGGGACTCTTAGCAATGTCTAGAGACATTTTGGTAGTCACACCTGGGTGAGAGAGGCTTGCTGTGGCATTTATGGGAGAGGCCACAGGTGCTTGCTTTTGGTCCTTTTGACTTCTCAGCTTTTGTCCCCTCTGGTTTCCTTAGCACCCCAGAAACACACAGGGATGAACCCCACCACTGAGTGATGTGCTCTACATGGCCATAGGGCTCAGAATGAAGAGCTCTAGCCTAGAACAATGACACATTTTCTGTTTTGTCTCCTTGCTTATTTGATGCTTGTTTAAAGGGTCACCTCTTCCCTTCACAGTCTCAAGCAGTGCTTCTTGGTGTGTCAGCAGTCAGTCACCTTGTAGCCTCTTCAACATCAGGTGGAGTTTTTGTCCTGGGCCCTGGGATCTCAACTGGCTTGCCTAATAGGTATCCAGACTTGTGACTCTTTCAGTCCTCGAAGAATCAAAGACACTGCTTGTGCCTAGGATGTAGTTTCTTGTCACCAGCCATCTTATGCAGTCATCTCCAGAAGTAGTCTGCCTAGCCCTGCTACCCAGGGCACTTAGCACACATGGTTCACCTCTGGTGAAGAGCGCACGGGCACCGGCGTGCTTGTATAGCAGAAGATGAAAAGGCGGCAGTATCTCACGTGGAGGCGGAGGGAGGAGATCCTCCAGGGGTGGGTCTTGTAGGATGCTGCCTCCTGAGACCCCCCCCCCCAGGGGATGTGTAGGAGAGAGCAGGCCGGTTTGATGTAGGACTGGCGCAAGGACTGAGGTTATGCCACATAGGTGACAGACAGTTGGCCCCCAGATCCAGTCTCTTGTTTGAGAAGGTATCATCAGTAAGGTTACCCTTCTTCCTGGAGAGAGCAACATCAAGCTTTGCTTCTGAGGGGGAAGAAGAAAGCAGATGCAGCCTATGAGCAAATGCTAGCAGTGCCTCCCCTCCCCCAGGAGGCCAGGAAGCGGGTAGTAGGAGGGGCGGTGTGATTACATTCATGGAAATGAGCCTGCTTGGAGAGGAGTCGCACACGCTGAGAGTCAGCTGCTTCTGCAGCTCCGTGCACCCGTCCCCATCCCCGGGGCTGCGCCAGCCTTCCCCACCAGGCTCTGCTCTCTCCCGCCCGCTGTTTGTCCATTCGGCTTTTGTCTCTGGACGCCTCCTCCCCTGCCCTTGTGTGCTGGCACACATGCTGTCCTTGCTCCAGCTCTCCCTGCACCCAGAGCTGGGAGACCTCCGGGGAGCCTGGGCCTGTGGGATTGCTGTACAGATCCACCATGGCCTCTGACATGGAGAACTGCGGACCAGCTGAGGCTTTGATGTTGCTGCCCAGGGCTTGACAGGACAGTGGGTCCACAGGAGAGGGGACACGCCGCCGGTAAGGGCCTGGTGGATGGTGCATGAAGCGGGTTTGCAGCTCTCCCTTGTTCTGCCTAGATGCAGCCTCTCCCACCCTGCACCCCATACCCTGCAGCAGGCAGCAGGAGCTGACGTGTTCCACTGACTCTGCATGTCTGTCCTCTGCTTGCTCCTCTCAGGAATTTTCCACGGTGTTTCTGGATAGATATCCAGTCATTTGTTGTTATTTCTTCTTGTCCTGAGACTTAAGAGCAACCCGATAACCAATCCCCAATTCTGGCTTTGGTTAGGTTAAAAATAGGGTAGCAGAAAGCCAAGGGGCAGATTCACAGCCAGACTCTCCCCTCTAAATCTGTCGACCACTTGGGGTTTCTGCTGACTCTGGGCTTTTGGACCTTCCTGCTCAGGGACAGCTGAGGTTCTAGCAGTTCACACAGAGAAGAGTAAGATTTGACCCTAGATCCTTTCTAGCTGCTAGACAGAGAGTGCAAATAATCTTTAGGGAGTAGGTAAAGTGACAGGTGACTCCTGAAAACCCCCACTCTGCTTCTGTTTGGGATGCATGGAGGGGCCCAGCTGTGCAGTGGGATGGTGACTGCAACTGGTAAGCACCAGAATGGCAGTGCTTCACCCAAGATACACAGTGTCCTCTGACCCCAGAGGAGGCTGAGCTGCGTGATTTGGGTTTCTGGTGGAATAGGGAACTCTCCAGGTGCCCCAAGAGCTAAGGACCTAAGTGCTGTCTCTCTCAGAAGGGCTCCAAAGGCTCTTCCTTACCAAGGGGTCCAGCTTTGTCTTGCATAGAGAATGCTGGAAGCAGCTGTGCATCCTGGCTGTGTAACTGCCTTGGCAGGTGTTAAGAAAGGGTAAGGGTGTCTCAGCTATGAGGACAGCCACTTGTTTGTTTTAATAAAACCACATATGTAGGATAAACTTTGATGTCGTAGTTCCTGTCACTGCCTTGAAGTTTGACCTCACTTCCCTTTAGTGAGCTGCTTAATTCGTAGCATGCAAATGCAATCTTAGTTCTAGGGTTCATTGGACAGATTGTGTTGAATCTTCTCTCTAAATGACAGTAAAATGTGTTCTTAGAGCTTTTAAAGCACAAATTCCTATTCCATGTCTGTACATGAGAAAACTGGGGAGACAAGAGGTCATGTTTTACTCAAGGTCACTAAGAAGTCAGTGAAGTCCTGACTGGTCCTGGGCCTCCTCCCTCTCTCCCTCCATCCCTCTTTTCTGTGTCTGGGCAGTGTCCCCTCTGAATTCACCACGCAAGGATGAGGCAGAGGCTGTTGTTAAAGTATTCATCAGAGGAGCTGTCCCTAAACCCTGAGAACGGACCAGTCCTCCCTTAAAATGCATACTCTTTAAAGGGCTTACTTATAGTCAGAAGCCTGGTGGGTTTGTCTGGAAAGAGTGTAAACTGGGGTGTGTAAATGTCCACATTGGCAGTTTGCCCACCATATCTGTGGTGAGAGCCATTCGTGTGTGCTGCATGAGAAGTTAGCAGGCTTTGGTCCAGTGAGTGTGTGAATTTCTTTAAAACTCTTATACTGCAGGAGGGTAGTGAGACAAAGTACTCTTTCAAGGGCCAAATCATAGTAAAAAAGATCTGAAGTGGAATCAAGATTAGAATATTGCCATTAAATTTTCTGTTTATATTTTTGTTTTTGTTTTTTCGAGACAGGGTTTCTCTGTGTAGCTCTGGCTGTCCTGGACTCGCTTTGTAGACCAGGCTGGCCTCGAACTCACAGAGATCCGCCTGCCTCTACCTCCCGAGTGCTGGGATTAAAGGCGTGCGCCACCACCGCCCGGCTAAATTTTCTGTTTATTTTTAATTATGGCAAAATCCATATAACATAAAACTTGCTATCTTAGCCATTTGAAGTATACAGTTAATGGTGCTGAACATGTTTAAATAGTGGTGTACACATTGCCACTCTGTCCCTATTAATCTTCTCAACTGACCCTCACCTCCCAAACTCTCACTACTCTCTCTTTCTGTGAGTGTGACCCCAAGACCCTTGAGTAAGGGAACTCCCACAATGTACATCTTGTGACTGGCTGTTTCACCATCATCAGGGTTTGTCCAGACTGTAGTGGCATCAGAATTGCATTTCTTTTAAACCCCTGATGATGTATTAAATTGTAAAAAGGACCGCAGAGGTTTAGGCTCAGTAGGAAGGAAATGGAATTGGCTCTCCAAAATTGACAGATTCCATTAAGCTATGATGGGAACATAATGTTCTGCTGGCAGAAAGCATGTCACTGGGTCTCTGACTGTGGTCACACCCCTTCCTGTGTCCACCTTCCTTTATTCTTGGATCCTGATTACTGTCCCGAGGACTGGAAACAACCTCTGGCTTGTTGTGTGGCCTGAAGCATCAAGCTTTGGGTTTTTTATCTTTTGCTGTTACCTAAAAGCTGCTTGGAAGGTAAGTAGCATTCTTAGTCCTTCTGAGTGACTCAGTCACTAGTGACTGAGAGTTTTAAGTGAGGGAAAAGAGACTCTTGAAGCCAATCTTGCAGTAAGAACTCCCTTCCCTGCAGTTTCAGACTTACCACAAGGTACAGGGCTTAGGGATCACCCTCCCCATTGTGATGAAAGAGCCATGCTCCACTTCAGAGTGTTTCTTCAGGAAACAATCTGTCAGCTTATTGTCCACACACTGATGGGACGCTTGCCCAGGGTCACACAGCTGGTGAGTATGAACTGAAGGTGATAGTAACCCAGAAGCCCTGGTCAGTCCCACGGGTGGGCACAGCGCCCTGTAGACATGAGCCTCATTAACATGACTCCTAAAGTTGTTCAAAGCCTCCGGATCTTCTCTAGGACTGCTGATCCTCCAGGAGGGAGAGTGCTGCCCAGCTGTGAGGCAGCAGTAGCTGCAGGTGAGCATCTGTACTGTGTGGGCAAGAGAGGAGGAGGTGAGCTGCACCTGCAGGTGAGAGAGGAGGAGGTGAGCTGGACCTGCAGGTGAGAGAGAGGAGAAGGAGCACTGCACCTGCAGGTGAGAGAGGAGGAGGAGGAGAGCTGCACCTGCAGGTAAGAGAGAGGAGGAGGAGAGCTGCACCTGCAGGTGAGAGAGGAGGAGAGGGGAGAGCTGCACCTGCAAGTGAGAGAGAGGAGGAGGAGAGCTGCACCTGCAAGTGAGAGAGAGGAGGAAGAGAGCTGCACCTGCAGGTGAGAGAGGAGGAGGAGGAGGAGGAGAGCTGCACCTGCAGGTGAGAGAGAGAGGAGGAGGTGAGCTGCACCTGTAGCTGAAAGAGAGAGAGAGGAGGAGGTTAGCTGCACCTGCAGCTGAGAGAGAGCGAGAGAGAGGAGGAGGTGAGCTGCACCTGCAGGTAAGAGAGAGGAGGAGGAGAGCTGCACCTGCAGGTGAGAGAGAGAGGAGGAGGTGAGCTGCACCTGTAGCTGAGAGAGAAAGAGGAGGAGGTTAGCTGCACATGCAGCTGAGAGAGAGAAGAGGAGGTGAGCTGCACCTGCAGGTGAGAGAGGAGGAGGAGGAGAGCTGCACCTGCAGGTGAGAGAGAGAGGAGGAGGAGGTTAGCTGCACCTGCAGCTGAGAGAGGAGGAGGTGAGCTGCACCTGCAGCTGAAGGCCTGGCTCAGGACAGGGTGCTGCCCACTGAGCCAGTCCTGTTTCCTTTCTTGAGCCTGATGGGTACAGTGATGGGTGGAGTAGTTCCGTCTTACAGAGAGGGAGGCAGCTGCTGAGCATTGGTGTGGCTGCAAAATCTGAGTCCTTTCTAGTACTTTGAAACTGTGAGTCAGTGTGATTTCCTGGGAGAGAAAGTGACATAGGCCGCTGGAGGGGACAGACCTGGCCTTGTGGCTAAGATCACACTGGCCAGGTGCACTGGAGGGCAGATGGTGAGTTAGTGCCTGGTACTGTGGAGGTGCTGGCCTTTAGGGCTATTCACACTGTGGCCCTGTGGGCCTCATAGGAAGTCCTCTGTTCCTATTGGAACTCGGAAAGTCACTGTCCTCTCAGTGTGGGTGCTGGCTCTGTGGGGGTGTGGGGAAGCTTGGCTTCATCTTATTACATGTGCAGTTTTAGGCTATGCTTGAGGGGAGCATGAGGTGGGGAGAAGGAGAGAAAGGAGATACACATGCTTGTTCAGTGTTCAGGAAACTGTCCAGGTCCAGGATAGGAAAGAGTGGCTTAACAGGAGGGCTGTGTTTGGAAATGTGGGAAAGCCCTTAAGCGCGGGTTGGGGCTTCACAGTGGTAGCTATGCTTTGTATGTTTGTCTCCCTCACAGAGAGGAGAAGGTGGGCCCTCCAAGAGGACTCACTTCTTGGTTACTCTTAAATTGGTCCCTGTAGTACTGCATTAAATATAGACCCTTTTATCCACTGAGAGGCCAGGGCTCTGTGGATGTTGGTTAATAATTATGGTGGAAAAAAACAAGGCAGGCTGTATATTTTCAAGCCAGCCAGAGGAGTCTGAGGAGAGCAAGATGACCTCAAAAAGCAAGAACAAGGAAATCTGCATTCCAAAGCATGCTTGGACTCTCTGATTTCACAGCACCCACTAGGCTTGGGTAACCACCATGCATTTGAGCCCTGGATGCAGTGATTGCCAAATGGAACCTGATGTCATAGGAGCTGCATCTGTTGTGGGACTTCATGGCACACCACTGGCAGCCGTCTTGGGACAGAGCCGGGCTGCTGGGCTTTAGATTAGTGCCTGCCATCCTGTGCATATTTTTTGTCCCTTGGTTTGAGAAGAAGGCATCTTCCCTTAAAAGACAGTCCTTCTTTGTATGTGCTGGCTGGACCATGTTTCAGCTCTGGGCTTCTGCTTACAGTTAAAATCTGCAGCAAAGCAACATTTAAATAAATAAATGAAAGCTTCCCTTGTGTGGCTCCTGCATTCACAACTGGGCACAATGGTTCCTGTTGTTTGGCCGCTTCAATCCCCTTCATTAAACTGGAACCTGGGAAAGGATGGTGAGAAGACCAGTGCCACACTGTCTTGTCCCCTCTGCCTGCCGGCTGGACACCTTACAAATTAACCATGGAACATGGGTTCCTGGACCTCTGGCAGAGGCAGAGGCAAGGGTGAGTGCTGGCGTGACTGGGGCTCCTCTGATCTGGCTCCATTGTGCTCAGACTGGTGAGGACAACCTGCTGCCCTGCCCAGTGGCCTTTCTTTTAGAGAAAAGGGTTGAGCCGTCTCCTGGCACAGAAGCATGGCTGTAGCACATGGCAGTGGGGGAAGGGGGTTTGTTGTTCTGCCATCTGGCCGGCCTGAGAATGCTCCTGTGCAGTTTAGCCCTGGCGGGCCACAGGATTAGTAGACTCCCTGCTGGTGCCCCAGGTCCAGTAGACTGGGCCACCCAAGTGCCCCTTGTCCTGCTCTCCCTTCTCTTTCCAAGCCTGGTTCTGTCATTCATAGCATCTGTGTCATCAGCCCAGGTCCCAGGAACCCCACACCCCCTGCACCCCAGCAGCCTTTAGAGTCTTCGTGCTAAGTGAAGCAGTTGTTGGGTTTTGTTTTTCTCTGTCACAAAAGCCTGAACTAAAGATTTGGTGTTGCATTGGTAAGGCTTGGTGTTATGTTGGTGAGTTTGTGTGGAGGGAAGCACTCGTTAAAATGTTAGATTTCCGCCGGGCGGTGGTGGCGCACGCCTTTAATCCCAGCACTTGGGAGGCAGAGGCAGGCGGATCTTTGTGAGTTCGAGGCCAGCCTGGTCTACAAAGTGAGTCCAGGACAGCCAGAGATATTCAGAGAAACCCTGTCTCGAAAAACCAAAAAAAAAAATGTTAGATTTCCCTCATCTTAGAGCAAAATTCCAGGAGAGGAAAAAGAGATCTAGATTCTTCTTTTCCTTCTTCTTCTTCTCCCCTCCTTCTCCTCAATTCTTAGCTCTTCTTTGAACCAAAATGGAAGAAGCATTGATTTCAGTTATTAAATATTACAGAAGAGGTAACTTAGAAATCACATGGTTAGTGTCAGGAGACTGGATCAAAATGAATGGCAGCAAATGTAATATTTTTTGTGTTTTATTTTTAATGCGTTTATTATAACTACAAACTGGCTAGAAGCCATTTGTGTCTGACTGTAAGGACACAGAGGCCTTTTCCTGGAAGCCCTGGGTTAGTGTGTCAGACATGTGACATATGAATATTCGTGGTAGTGCCATCACTCCACTCCCAGACCTGCTCCCCAAGGCAGCTGCTGCAGTGAGCTCCTTGGTGTCAGTCAGGGCTGCCTGGTTACTGTGTCAGAGCCAGGCATGACTCCTGGCTTCCTCTGTGATGGACACGGGCTTCAGCTGACCTTCTCTTTTTTGAATAGTTTGCTGTGTCTTTTAGTTTTTTTTTTTGAACCTTTGCAATCCCATAAGTGTGTCTACATTTTGGACTTCTCATCGTCTCTTTATACTGGCTCTTGCTTCCTTTGTCCTCCTGCCTCTGCAGTGGGAACCCTGCCTGTCAGGTGGCCCTATCTTGTCACACCTGTTTCATTCTTCATGGTGCCATCGTCACCTACGATAACAGCTATTTTTCATCCTTGGTGAACATTTTATGCTTTGCGAATGGTGATTCTGAGAGCCAAGAAGCAGCAAGTGGCACAGGGTCAAGAATGCAGATGCTGACTGAGCTGCTCCAACACCCCGGTACCCAGACCTCCACTTACTTCCCCACAGGATTCCTTTTAGATTGTTTTTTCTTTTTGCAAGAACTTTCCATTTTGTTAAGAGGTGATGAAGTGGTGCCGTCCCATTTTACAAACATTTCCCAGTATCCCCAAGACAGTGTTGTCAGATAGCCCTTGCTGGCCTGAAGCTCAGGCGGCCCTGCCTCAACCTCAAGAATGTTGGGATTATAGATGTGTCACACATACACCCATTCTTTACTTGCAGTCTGTTTGGTTCTTTGCGGTGCCCTTCCTGCAGTCCACCGCCTACATGCCAACCTGTTCTATGCTCTTTGTGTCCCACCCCCAGCGGAGGTGTTTGCCATCCTCCAGCTCCTGGCTTGACCCTGTCTCTTGTCCTACACTGTGCTCCTCTTGAAGTCACTTTTAGAACATGTGGCCAGGAGACTGGCTCTCTGCTACTTGGCCATCTGATGACTCTGACTTGTCCCCCTCTTGGCTGGGAATTGGGGGTCTAGTCATTTTCATTTAGAATTTTGAAGACCTTCATGGTCCTCACTGGAGTGTGTGGATCTCTTCAGCTGTGGGCTGATGAACTCTTCTCCTTGCCCTGTAGAGGTCTTTGCTTTTATTTATTTCTCTGTAGGACTTTAATTTTTACTGGTCAGGCCTTTTCCAGTTGCCCTTTTTATAGGCTCAGGTTTGTCCTTTAGTCCTGTTTGTTTGTTTTACTGTACATGTCTTTAGCCTACATATATGTCGGTATACACCATGCATAGTTAACAGATGGTTATGAGTCACCATGTGGGTACGAGGCACTGAACCTGGGTCCTGTGGAAGAACAGTCAGTATTCTTAACTGCCAAGACATCTCCCCAGCCCTAGTCCTTTCTTGACATTTTTTATTTAGATAGGATGGGGGGGTGTTAATTTGCAAGAGTATGTTCTTTTTTCTCTGTAATCATCCCAATTTTAAAAGTCTAGGTCTTTTGAAGAGCAGAGTTTTCCTTTGCTCTCTAATGTCTGTTTGCTATAGGATTTGTTTGTTTGCTTGGTGTTACTCTTTCACACGGTAGGTATAAGTGTAAAAGGGAAGCTTGATGGGGCCAGTGGAAGGCTGGGGGGAGCTTGAGCCTTAGGACATGTAGGGACTTTGCTTAGATGGAGCAGCAGGACATCACCAAGGGCTCCCTCCCATCCCACCTGGGTCAGCTACTCACTAGGTGGCTTGCTCACCAGTTGCTAGTCCATTCTTGTTTTGCTTGGGGATGAGTATATGTTCTAGTTCTTTGGCAGCTGGAGTCCTATGGCTAGGTACCAGAGATATGATGGTATCCAAGGCTCCCAAGAAGGCCTGCATTCTCATGGCATTGCCTTCTACTTCCCACTTGGTATGGGAGACTTTCTGAAATCCTGTCTACTAATGACCTGCAGGAATGTAGGTTTGTTGACTTTTAGAATGTCGTCCTTATTTTTTCTTTTTATTGTTTTGTTTAAATTTTGTGAATTTCATATCATGTACCCTGTTCCTTCTCCTCTCCCACCTCCCCTCAGACCCACCCTCCACCCTTGCAACCTCCCCCCACATAAAAAAAAATCTCATTGTGGAAGATGTAGTGTGTCTTAGTATGTCCCACAATATTCCCTTTTGTCCACACATTTTTGCTTGCAAATGTTCATTTTAATGACTCCTTGGTCTGGTATGAGGCCTCTGGCTTCTACTACTTTGTCAATACTGGAACCTCACTAGGACTCCTCTCAGATATGCTGTTGTTATTCTGTGTCATGGAGATTCTGTAGTTTTGAGTCTGTGCAACTGGCTGGCCTCTTCATGCACTCCAGTAGTTCATCCATGGGGTAGGCCAACTCAAAGCTCTGGTTCTGGGCCTACGACCCCTACTTGCAGGGCCTGCTTTCCTGAGTGCCGCAGCATGTGAGGGGCAGGGACAGCTCTTGTGATCCCATCAGGAGCAGACCTTCTGTCTACTACTGGTGAGGTGGGCAAAAGGGAGGGGAGGGGATCTTTCCCTCACCAACACCTCCACAAAGCAGACAGAAGCCAGGGCTGGCTCTCCCACACTCACTCCCTTAGAGCTGGCTCACCCACAACCCCCTCATCCAGGGTCAGACAGGGCTCCCCTAGTCTCCGGCTTGCTTCCTGTCCTGGGAGCCCATCTGGTACTTGCCTGGCGCTGGACTACTGGTTGTCATAGCTATCTCCCCTAATGGGCCCCATGGTGCCAAAGTGGTGTTGGTATCTAACTTGGGAATGTTAGGCTACTACTAACTTCAGATGTTCATAGGTCAGAACACTGAATGTAGACCTAGTCCCTCTCCTCTCTGCCACCTACTAATGCACATGTGACACAGAAGTCACATCTGCAATGCCTCTAGGGGCAGTCTTCCTAATTTTAAATTAGCATCTTGAAAGGGAGACATTGAGAAGCACAATTTGAATATGAAATGTAGAAACCTGGTCCTGCCACATGCAAATGAAAGATAGGTTCTGGAAGCAACCACAGAGGTTCTGACTTTAAGTGATAAAAGCCAACAGCTTCGGGCTGGAGAGATGGCTCAGTGGTTAAGAGCACTGGCTACTCTTCCAAAGGACCTGAGTTCAAATCCCAGCACCCACATGGCAGGTCACAGCTGTCTAATTGCCATTCGTGGTGGCACTCGGGAGGCAGAAGCAGGTGGATCTCTGTGAGTTTAAGTGAGTCCAGAACAGCCAAGGATACACAGAGAAACCCTGTCTCAAAAAAACAAAAACAAAAAAAAAGTCAACAGCCTGGAGACTAGGATTTTTAAAATCGGCTTTGTAGTAAGGGCCTGGAATTCAGTTTTGCTTCTGCTCAAATGGAGACTCACTGGTGATATGATTTACCAGCATTGTAAGTATCAAGTCAGATCCCAGGTATCAATGTCCTCAGATATTTTTAAAGTGAATGTCTGCCTCCAAGTCTCAAAGCCATGCCATGTCGAGATGAGTGTGTCTCTGGATCCTCAGTGTGTGTCCATCTGTGCTGTAAATGGAGGCATCATTCCACCTCTGCGAGCCCAGCTAGCATTTTCCTTACTCCATCACACCAGTGGGTCATCAGCATTCCGTGTCACTACTGAGGAGCTGGGCATCGAGGCTCACAGGTGCACCTTGACTCAAGAACAGAAGAAAGGTCTGCCCATCTTGAGGATGTGGGTGCCCTGCACCTTACTGTGCAGGAACAGGAGCCAACACTTTCCCCACTAAACACCAGGCAGAGCTTAGGTACAGCCATTATCCATCACCATCTGCAGACCTGACTGTTAGATGGAAAATTCCAGAAACAAACTGTTCACATACATTCGCTTGCATGCCATTCTAAGTAACAGAATGAATTTTACACTGTCCTGCTCTACCCTTCTCTGTCTGTGATCCTCTGTAGTGGCAAAAAACTCTTAATCATTTTGCTGCTGTACCTCAGGCTGCCAAAGGTTTGGTCACAATGTAGGATTATGCCTGGGACAGACAAAAAAAGTCATCCAGTGTAGATGTACCTATAGACAAAACCAGTCCATCTATGAGTCTAGAAGTCTGCTGGAGTGTTTGGGATGTGTCCCCTGCAGGTAAGGGAACAAATCTCTATTCCATATCCCCCTCAAATCACACAGCATGTGGCTGAGAGGGTTATGTGTTCTGACTGGAGGTGGGAGGGATCAGGAGGGGGGGTCTACATGGGTGGGGACTGGAGACCTGGGGAAAGGACACTTTTGTTCATGTGGCCACCTGCTTCTGACAGAGGAGTGATCATATGAGGAGACTTACCTGGCCTATGATAGTGTCAATGGTGAGTGTTTTTTTGATGGTGTGAGCATACTGAACATTCAAACCAGGCTGAAAAGATTCTCATAATCCTAGCTCCCAGAGTTAAATGCTGTTTTCGGTTTGCTGTGTGTCTTTCTAGATTTTCTTCTCTGTGTGCACAGAGTTCTTACCCCACTTCTCTGCAGGATGGTGCGAAGGTGCGCCTGGTGCTTTGCAGCTCACTTCAGGGCTCCACTTTTGGTGCCAGAGAGCTCCTGGGCAATGTAGTTCTGCTATTAACCACCAGGGAACTGAGGCCTGTCCTCATAAAAGCTGGGAGGCAGGAGAATGGCTGGGCGGACGGTTAGAAGGCCTCTCTCCTCACCAGTGGCTGGTTCACCTGGTAGCATCTCCCTCCTGTTCTCTGTTTGGAGCTCCCCTTGCTCAACTGGTCTAAGAGCTGGTCTACCTCTCTTCATAAACCTGCCAGAGTGGTTCCCAGCAGCCTGTCATTTCCAAAATTGGCCTCTGGCTTCTTTCTTGGTCACATTTTACCTTCGAGCCTTTGGAATTCTTGTTATTTTTTTGTGAGAGGAATGCTTTCACGGTGACATTTCTCTCTTTGCAGTTCCCAGTGACCTGACTGCAGAAGAGCGTCAAGAACTGGAGAACATCCGGCGGAGGAAGCAGGAGCTGCTGGCTGACATTCAGGTTGGAGGGCATTGGGAGGCTTACTGGTGTAGGAATGCTTGGCTTTTGACTGAATGTGTGTGTTACAGTTGCACTTGAGGGCTGGTGCTCGCCACAGCTCTGGCCAAATGTCACAGGGCAGTATAGGTATCAGTGCTTACCAGCTCTCCCTGCTGCCATTTGTCAGGGCCAAAGTGACTCTGAGCAGTTTTCCCGCTGACACGTCACAGAACACAGGCCCCAGGTTTGCTGCCATCTTCTGTGCATCCTGACTCTGCTGCCTACCAGCTGAGGGCCTGGGCTACAGCTCCAGTTTGGTTTTGTTTTTTTAACTTCTGTTCTTTCCTGGTCATGGGATGAGAATGACAGCACCTTCACAGCTTCTTGTGAGGACCGGGTTTACTGCTGTTTACAGAGAATGCCCCTAGAGATGATTGGTGACTGTAGATAGCAGTGTTATTGATCTTCCAAGTGTGTATTCAGAACTGCAGGCTGTCTTGGAAAGAAGGTGTAGGGGCTGTGTGGTAGATTGTTTTTGCTCCGAGCAGTTGGTGCTGCTCTTCCAAAACCCTTTGTAAAACTTTTAGGGGTGAGAAAAGGAGGGCCTGTAACCTCACAGGGCGCTGAGAGGTCAGGCCTCCTTGCAATTGGTGATTTGGGACTATTCCGATGCTCTTCCCTGATTCTCTGGTTCCCATTTCCCTGGTAACTGCTAGGAACATGGAGGAGCTTTCGCCCCAACCTCTGCGTGGACACAGCCCCTCCCTTCTAAGACTGAATGAAGTAGAAGGCAATAGCTGGTAGTGATTTGGTGCTGGGTGTGATTTAGTGGGACATTCCCTTGTCCAGTTACAGCAGCATGAGACTACAGTGTAAACCCAGAACAGGCTCTGCTGGCTCAGACAGCCATGTATGTGGGTGCCTGTGTGCTGTGAGCTCCACCACACCTGTGTTTGGGAACTGCAGACTGTTCTGAAAGACTATATCAAAGTGGCTGTTCTTTAGTGAGAACACCTTTTTAACACAATACATAAGTACCTAAAAATACTTCTTTCCTAGCCCAGGAACTGCAGGCCTTCCCACCTTTGCAGTCCTAAAATGCTTACTGTATGGTAGGAGCCCAGTAGGTATTTGTTGAGTAGATACATTTTCCTAGTTGACCTCTTAGGTGACCTCTGTGTGTGTCTTTTGTTGTTGTTGTCAGGTGCGTTCTGCTGTGTTATGGTGTTTGGGTGGAGGGAGTTGTGTGAAAGGCTTTGGAAGTGTCTCTCTGGTCTGCAGCTCTCCTCCTGGTAACTCCTTCTGTTTACAGAGGCTAAAGGAAGAGATAGCAGAAGTCGCTAATGAAATTGAAAGCCTGGGATCCACAGAAGAAAGGTGAGCCTGCCTTGTTTCTGGGTGGGCCCTGTGGTTCTGTCTCCTTGTGCACCCAATCCTTCCCACATGTCCAGGCACATCCAAGGAGAAAACAGGTATTCTGCCTTGGAGTCCTAGTGGGTATACCGAAGCCCTCACCCCCTGCCTCTGAGCCTTCACTGCAAGGATCTGATCATAGGAAAATTTTTGGTTTTTTTGTCTTTTCAAGACAGGGTTTTTTCTCTGTGTATAGCCTTGGCTGTCCTGGACTCTCTCTGTAGACCAGGCTGGCCTTGAACTCACAGAGATCTGCCTGCCTCTGCCTCCTGAGTGCTAGAATTAAAGGCTTATGATACTACGCCCAGCAATTATAGACAGCTGTGAACTGGCATGTGGGTGCTGGGATTTGAACCCGGGTCCTTTGGAAGAACAGCTAGTGCTCTTAACTGCTGAGCCATCTCTCTAACCTACTTTTTCTTTCTTTCTTTTTTTTTTTTGAGACTTAGTCTTTCTATAAAGCTCTAGCTGTCCTGGAAATCACTCTGTAGAGCAGGCTAACCTTGAACTCACTGAGATCCAACTGCCTCTGCCTCCCGAGTGCTGGGATTAAAGATGTGCACCACCATGCCTGGCTATAGGAAACCTTTTGTGTGTACTGAACTGAGCTAGAAAATTCAAAGGCATCAGAAACCTTAAGTCAGTGGTTCTCAGCCTGTGGGTCATGACCTCTTTAGGGGTCAAGCAACCCTTTCACCGGGGTCGCATATCAAATACCAGATGTTTACATTACAACTCATAATAGTAGCAAAATTGCAGTTAAGAAGTAGCAACAAAACAGTTTTATGGTTGGGGGTCACCACAACATGAGGAACTATTGAAGGCCACAGCAGAGGAAGGTTGGGAACCGCTGGCCTAAGCACTCATAAACGGTTGTGTAGATTATTGTATTTTCCCTCTGTTATCCCCTCTATTCAGTTTTTAAGTTTCCATTTTATTTTTGTTTAATGGAAAGCTTAGTGAGCACTGCTAATATGGTTTGTGAAGGATGGTGTGCCCACCTGTATCTGGTGTAATGTCAAGTTCATGTGCACCTCCTTATGCTTAAGGGAGAAGTATGTGGAAATGATTTAGTATAAAGTGACAAGAAGTCAGTGACTTTAAATGGAATTCCCAGGCCGTTTCTAACTGTCTCACTCAATAAATGATCTGCGGTCATTCCCCCTGTGTCTGTGTTTGTCAAAGCCTAAGCCTCCTTGTCTGGCTTCATAAGGCCCTTTGATTTGTTATTTTAAACTTGTATGGGCAGCGCCATTAGGGAAGGAGGCGTTACATCCTCCACACAGACCAGCCAGTCGGACACTGCCAGCCTCTGGGTTGACATTTAAGGTTACAACTTTCTATATAATTTTTTTTTTTAGATTTAAAAAATTTTATGTACATGAGTGCTTTGCCTGCAAGTGTGTCTGTGGTACATGTGTGCCCAGTGCCCATGGAAATCAGAAGAGAGCATCAGACTCCTGAAACTAGTCATGGATGGTTGTGAGCACCATGTGGGTGTTGGGAATGGCACCTGGTCCTCTGCAAGAGGAGCCAGTGCTCTTAGCTTCTGAGCCATCTCTGCAGCTTCTTACCTTCTGTCTAAAACAAACAAATCGGTAGATTAAGAGTTCATCTAGATTTAAACTTCTCCTCTTAGAAAAGATAACAGGCCAGGTGTGGTGGAACACACCTTTAATCCCAGTTCTTAGAAGGCAGAGACAGGATCTCTGTGAGCTTGACACCAGCCTGGTCTACATAGTGAGTTCTGAGATAGCCAGAGCTACATAGTAAGACAAAACAGACAAAAAAAAAAAAAAAAAAAAAAAAAAACAGGCTAGGGATGTGATTCAGTGTTATAGTACTTGCCTGGCATATGTGAGGCCCTAGATTCAACACCCCCATCAAGCAGCCCTCCCACCACAACAAGTAGATAACTGCTAAATGAAAAGGTGAGTCACAAAGCAGAAGAAATAGCTGTAGCATGTATCTGAGAAAGACCTTGTCCAGAATAGACATACATGTAGTGCAGTAACATGGAGACAGCTTACACAGGTGAACAAAAACCCTGAGCAGATCATTTATACAAGAGGCAACATATGTGATAGATGTATGCATAAAAGAGGCTTAGCACTGTTAGCATTCAGGTGAGCAATGTAAAACTAGTATGTAGTGCAGTTTCACATATCCTGGGATGACTAGAATCATGACTAGGTGTTAATAATGTGTTGAAATACAAGAAAACAGTTGTCAGTTTAAGATATTAAATACGTGTCCAGTGCTGATACCCAGCACACAGGTATGTATTCAAGAGGATGAAAATATGTCTACAAGAAAACCTTTACCGGGCTGGAGAGATGGCTTAGAGGTTAAGAGCACTGGCTGCTCTTCCAGAGGTCCTGAGTTCAATTCCCAGCAACCACATGGTGGCTCACAACCGTCCATAATGAGATCTGGCGCCCTCTTCTGGGCTTCAGGCATACATGCAGACAGAACACTGTTTATACAACAAATAAATAAAATATTAAAAAAAAAAAAAGAAAACCTTTACCAAGGCCATTTACAGCACTCTTATTCAAACGACCAAGCTAGAAATCTCCCAAGTGTCTACCAATAAGTGACTGCATTAGGAGGCTGGGACAATGGGCCATTATTTGGTAGTATGAGAGGAGAGCACTGATCCAGCACAGTAGTTTGTGCAGGCCCCACAAACAGACTACAGAAGCCATTTGTTCATGTGTACATAGTACCACATGAACATAACACATACTTCTGTCATGAAGCTCTGAGACAGAAAACCAGGATGTACCATCAAAATAGCACTGTCTTCTAACAGGTTTCAGACAGAGACCTGACCAGAATCTAGCAGGAAGATGAGACCAGGCCTCATCCGGAGTGGTGGTCACAGGGCATGCATACCTGTATGAACTGTGAATGGGGCGCTTAGAATGCAAGCATTGCACTGAGTGAGAATTATCCCTGGATTAAAAACCAAATTATTGACCTTTTGCTGGCTCTAAGTGGAATTTTTTTTTTTTTTGGGTTTTCCAGACAGGTTTTCTCTGTGTATCTCTGGATGTCCTGGACTCACTTTGTAGACCAGGCTGGCCTCGAACTCACAAATATCCGCCTGCCTCTGCCTCCCGAGTGCTGGGATTAAAGGCGTGCGCCACCACTGCCTGGCTTAAGTGGAATTTTTTAAACTTAAAAAATTACATTATTTGTTTATTTAGTAGAAGTAAGCACACATGTGGATGTCAAGACACCTTTGTGGAGCTAGTTCTGTCCTACCACGTGGGTCCAGGAGATTAAATTAAATTATCATCTCGGCTTCAAGTCTGTTTACGTGTTGAGCCATCTCAATATCCAGGAATATATGTTTATTGCAGTAAATTGGTAGAAGATGAAAAAGCATGAAGAAAACAGGTCCCCATAACCAGCAACCCAGAGAGAGTCACAATTAACGCTATAGTATACTTTCTTTCTGTGTCTTGGTGCCTGCACATATACTTGGAATTCAGGGTACTGTTTGCTTAATGTCCTGTGAGTTGTCATGGTCCCAGTGGGCTGAAGGCCCCAGCAGTGTGGGCAGAGAGGCACTGACAGTACGAAGCTGGTGAGCTTAAGAAAGGCAACTCTCTGCTCACCAGGGCTGAGTTCATTTCATGGAGTCCTGATCTGGCCATCATGAGCTAGAGAATCAGGACTGGTTTGGAGATGTCCTATTTGAGTGGACAACAGGGAACCATGGCTTTGAGTGAACAAGCAACACTGTCATGATGAAACTTAAGAGACGAAGAGTCTCCTTAAAGACAACACATAAGGACTAACAAGATGGCTGTGCACTTAAGGGGCTTGCCTTGCAAGCCCGTTAATCTAAAATAAGTCTTGGAACCCGTGCAAAGGTGGAAGTGGAGAACTGACTCCACAGAGCTGCCCTTTGACCTCTACACCCATCGTGTAGCTGTACACACAATATTAATAAATGAAAATTAAAAATGGTGACATACAGAAAAAAGGCCAGCTTTCCCCAGTGCATCTGGTGCTTGTGAGCCCAAAAGACACACTTATGGTTTAAACTCTGGAGTTTAAGCTGGTTTTCCAGAGTTGAAGATCCTGAAAGGGGAGCTGTTCTATAGATTCTGAACGTCTGTGTCATCATACTTTACTCATTTGGGCTTTTCCATAGGTGGGTTATCATCCTTGTAACCAAAGGTCCGATCGAGCATTCTGTAGCAATAACTCCAAATACTGTGTAAGAAGTAGACAAAATACTATGAGACTTAAAGCGTTCTTAAGTTGATGAAGTTGATACAGCTGGTGTGCAAGGGAGACTGTGCCGAAGCTGACCCACAAGCACGGATGATGTTAGACACCCACCTACAGTGAC
>CAJQZJ010001044.1:57151-68221 GCA_907164525.1 Lophiomys imhausi
TACAGTGACTGTCCCAGCAGTGCTAGACAGGCAGGACAGGAGCTGACTCATGGAGAACTGGGAACTTTAGCCAGCCAAATCCTGTGAGCACGCCAGGGAGTCATAAGCTCCAAGGCAGGATTGCGGCAGGTAGGAGCTGATTCGTGAGAAACCAGAGAGGTTAGCCAGCCACCCCTGTGAGCACCCTTGGCCATCAGAATCAGCAATCGGAGCTGACAGAGATCTGGAAGTGTACTTTTGAAGTCTGGGCTCTGATCTTGCCAGAGGCATAGGGAGCTTCATTAAGGGACTAAACTAAGACAAAGGGTGCTGAGAGCCCTCCTGCATGGTTATGTGCCTTGCTGTTGAAGGGCCTCCAACCATTGCACTCTCTCATAGGAAATTGCCTGGTAGCTTTGTTTTTGTTTTGTTTTTTCAAGACAGGGTTTCTCTGTGTAGCTCTGGCTGTCTTGGAACTCACTCTGTAGACCAGCCTGGGCTCGAATTCAGGGAATCTGCCTGTGTCTGCCTCCCGAGTGCTGGGATCAAAGGTGTGCACCACTACCACCTGGCTTGCCCAGCAACTTTTTCTTGATTTTTTTTTTTTTGAAATATTGATCAAAGTGGTATTCCTGGATTTGGGGAAATGTGACCGGATAACCTGAGACTTAGAGGTTCCAAACGGTAAGTCAGCCTGGCCAAGCATGGTGAGCTCATACCTGTAATCCCAGCATTTTGGAGATGGAGGCAGGAGGATTGTTGTGAGTTGCAGTCCAGCCTGGCCTACATAGTGAGACCACTCTGAGCTACAGAGTGAACCCCTGTCTCAATCAGGCTAAAAGAAAAGATGGACTTTCTACCTTTGGGGGTTTAGCCAGTGCTGAAGTGCTCCATAAGACAATAAATAAATGGGGTTGGGGATTTAACTCAACTGGATGGGGACAATAAATAAGTTATTTCTGAGCAGCTCATTTGCTCAGAAACCATAAAAGCTACTCGTGTGGCAATGTTCCCCAGATGCACACCAGATTTACAGGAAGTTTTAAAATATCACCTAGACTCGACCTCTAAGACTTCTGAGTGACTCACTGCCCCAGGACCTGTAACTCAATGGTCTGTGGGCTGTAGGAGCCCCGGGCCCTTTACAGACATACGGGTGAGCGTTTGCTCTTCATGGCCAGGGCCATGTGTGTGAGGGAGAGCTGGCCTTCTGCATGTCTGCCTCCCTCCCTCAGCTGTCTGTGAACCACACCTTGGGAAGTGTGCTCTGTGAACCTCTATTTGTTTAGTCTAATGCACAGTTAAGAAAACTACTGGTTGTTCGTACCACATCTTAAAAAGCTAAATATAAAAGTACTGCATGTAGTACTATATGACCCATGTAGATACAACCTTGACCCTCTGCCCAAAAGAAAGGAAAACACGTCCATGTAAGGGTGGACACGTGCTGATGGCAGCCCAGTCATAATGACGCCAAACTTGACCCTACGTCGGTCATCGAAGGCAAATGGGAGGTAGACATGTGGAGGGACATTGTTCAGCAATAGAAAAGAGAGTTGTGGTGATGAACCTTAAAGACAACACGCTAAGAAGCGAAAGAAGCCAGGAACGAAAATCCAGATGCTCATGTACGCATGAGAGGTCCAGAATCAGGCAGATCAGTGCCCAGAAGGTAGACTGAGAGTTCCAGGCTGTGCAGTAGGAATGTGGGTGAACTGGAAATGGGTGTGGGGAATTTGTTGGATTGATGAAAGTATTGTAAAACTGGTTGTGGTAATGGTTCCACAACTTACTAAGAGCCATTCTGGTATACACTTAAAATGAGCACTCTACAATATGCTGATGACAAAGTTTAAGAAAAAAAGCATTCTATGAGAAGCCATGAATCTAGAGAAAGGGACAAAAAAGCCTGATCCTGGGCCAGGGCTTCAGCTGGAGATGCTTAGCTGGACCAAATTGCTTCCTTACTCTTCTAGACCAACATTCCCAAACTGTTGGGGCTGCACGTGAGGATGCTCCAGCCTCTCAGAACTTGTTGCTGCCAGAGCACTAATGGCTACACTTTGTCTTCTAGGAAAAACATGCAGAGGAACAAACAGGTAGCCATGGGCAGGAAGAAATTTAACATGGATCCTAAGAAGGTAAGCAAAAAGTGACCAAAAGCCCAGAAGTAAGCAAAGCCCTGAGTCTTAAGGTGGGACTTTCCTAGTGACCAGGTAGAGACCAGAGATGTTCTTTTCTAAGCTGCTGGTTTTTGGAGTAAATGTTGGGTGGTTATCCTCCTCGTCTTGAGTCTGGGGCTCTGGTTCCTAACCTACAATGTCTCCATCCCTTATGTCCATCCGCTGGTGGATGTTTATTGGACAAGGCTCCAGGGCCAACACTCACTGAAGCCTTTGCCCTCCCTCCATTTGCCAAGCACTGCAGGCCAGCATCACTGGCTCCTTCTGTCTTTCTGCAGGGGATACAGTTCCTCATAGAGAATGACCTGCTGAAGAACACTTGCGAAGATATTGCCCAGTTCTTGTACAAAGGGGAAGGGCTCAACAAAACAGCTATTGGTGACTACCTTGGGGAGAGGTGAGGCCGTTAGAGAGGGTGTTCAGAATCATGGGAAGAAAAAAGCTCCCTTGGTGTCCAAGTTCAGGGAGCAGGTGGCTGTGGTACTAGGGCAGCAGCCACCATAATGGTGTCGAGTGGAAGTATTGACTTACCTGCCCAGGGCATAGCAGTGACTTGCTTGTTTACTTGGCAAACAGAGCCAGTCCAGCATCTCCTGACTGTGGATGTCCAGGCTTGAGAGGCCTGATGACCTGGGACTCTGGGATACCATGTGTGTGGGATCAGTGTGGGTGTTGGCCTCAGTGTTGGGGTATGATGTGTGCTCCCCATCCTTGTGTGTTCTCTGACAGGGATGAGTTCAGCATCCAGGTCCTGCATGCGTTTGTAGAGCTGCATGAGTTCACCGACCTGAACCTTGTCCAGGCCCTGCGGTAGGTATCGTCAGCCAGGCCCCATGGAGTACAGTGTCCATCCTGCATGCTCCTCACAGCCCATTGGGGGCTGTTGTGACTACCTTAAAGTATTTTCCAGGGAGGCAGTGTACATGCCTATGAATATGGGAAAGCATTCACCAGGACTGCTTCTTGGTCTTGGGGGTGAAAGGACTGTTCAGTCCTTAAATGTTGAAATTATGTCTACTCTTCAGAATAGAAGACCCTTTAATTTCTTACCCTAGGTAGGTGTGTATTTTATAAAAAAGAAAAAAAAATCACGTTTAATTTTTTGTTGTTTTTGTTTCTCAAGACAGAGTCTCTCTCTCTCTGTAGCCATGGCTGTCCTGGCTCTCGCTTTGTAACCAGACGTGCGGTACCAGTGCCTGGCTCAACTTTATTTTATTTTAATTAATTAATTAAAAATTATGGTTTGTTTTGTTTTTTGAGACAAGGTTTCTCTGTGTAGTTTTGGCTGTCCTTGAACTCTCTCTGTAGACAAGGCTAGCTTTGACTCACAGAGATCTGTCTGCCTCTGCCTCCTGAGTGGTGGATTAAAGGGATTAAAGGCATGTGCCAGCACTGCCTGACTCAACTTTAATTTTTTAACCAAAAATTTTATGCCTTTTAAAAACATTGTCTCTTTAATTTTCTTAGCTGTAGGTATAAATCCTAAGATTACTTTTGAGCTCTGATTTTAAACAGATGCAGTATTGTAGAACTGAATTGGCAGCCATCGTGAATGCTCTGAATGAACCCTTACCCTAGGGTTCATTTTACATGATTAACATCTGTTTCAGTTTTGTTGTTACTCTGAAGAGGAGGCTGTTTTTTGCAATAGGAAAATCTCAACCTCTCAGTTCAGTTAAGGCCACAGTGGTAGGCAGTGGTTAAACTTGTTTCTGTTCAGTTTCTGTAAAAGTGGCCAGAAGCCCCTCACTTCCTTCACCCAGTGACATTAGGAGTGGCCAGAGCCCCTCACTTCCTTCACCCTGTGACATTAGGAGTAGCCAGAAGCCCCTCTGAAACCGTACTTTTAAATTATTAAACACTTATTTATTAATAACTATATTCACTTATAACAAATACACTTACTTAACTACTATTCCTATAAATTCCTACAACCCCTGCAAATGCCTTCAACCCCTAAGACCTAACCACTAAACCTACTGATAACTATTACAACTATTTTCATAACCTTTTAGAAGGATACAGTCTCTGGGGCAGGACCTCAGTCGTCAGGAACACAGTCTCTGGGGTAGACCCTTAATGTACTTAGCAGTCCTTTTTCTGGAATATCTCAGACATAGATCTGTAAGGGTAAATTGGCTATGGCAGTCTCACCTTAAATAAGGCTTGAGGCTTTCTTCTCTCTGGAGACCTCAGCCGTCTGTAGGCCAACTTATTTCCTTTGTATCAGCAACTATGCCACTCTGCCTCAGTCTTTAAAGCTGGCCACAGTTTCGTTCAGGCCGCTGTTCGGACAGGTCAAACCCCTCTAGGCAAAAGCTGAGCCACAGGGTTTAGTCCTTGGCCTTTTGCTGTCTTACTAAGGCTTTCTCTGCTCACCAGCTTCCTTCTGCCTCAGGGAGATCTGGCCATCAGTCCCCCAGCAGTACTCTCGGAGCTCTCTAGCATGGAGCCCCTAGCACACAGCTCTCCCGGGCTCATCCACTTGTCCTTAAATAGGATCACTCCTTGTTCCACCTGCTTCAGCTTAATTTGGGCTCTGCCCACTTAGCAGCTGAAAACAATGCCAGGTCATAAAGTCTTTCCTTGTCTCACCTGGCTTCAACCTTGTTTTTCAGTCCAAAGAGACTCCCCTCGTTTCACATGACTTCATCCATAAGCTGATAAGCTGATTGCTCACAGCAAAGTTGATCTTCATGCCCCAGATTAAGAGACTGTATCAGAAACCTAGATATTTACTGAATCTAATTTATATTAATCTAACTCCCTACACCCCTCACTTCCTTCACCCTGTGACATTTAAGCCAGCCAGCAGCAGCAGCAGCAGCACAGGTGACAGCAATACCCCTGTCTTCACTCAGGCAGTTCCTGTGGAGCTTCCGGCTCCCTGGAGAGGCGCAGAAGATTGACAGGATGATGGAGGCCTTTGCCCAGCGGTACTGTCAGTGCAACAATGGGGTGTTCCAGTCCACAGGTGAGTGAGGGGAGCCCCTGTAGGAGGGGGTGGGCTTTTCCCACAAGGTTCTCTTCTAAGACAGGAGACTGAGTCCATGCCAAGAACAGTTATTAAGGGTTGTGCATAGCAGTGAAAGATTGGAAGCATCCAGAAGACCACCAGTGAGGTTCAGTAAACACCTTGGTTTGACTTGGTGGTAGAGTACCTGCCTCATGCACATGAGGCCCTGAGTTCAGAATTAGAAAATATGTAACCGTTGAAGATGTATTTAGAAGCTAGCTGCTGTAGCATGTGTCTGTCATCCAGCTACTCAGGAGGCAGAAGCAGAATTGTGAATGTAGTTAGCTAGACTACTTAAACAGACCTTGTCTTAAAAAGAAAGAAAGAAGCCGGGCGGTGGTGGCGCACGCCTTTAGTCCCAGCACTCGGGAGGCAGAGGCAGGCGGATCTCTGTGAGTTCGAGGCCAGCCTGGTCTACAAAGTGAGTCCAGGACAGCCAGGGCTGTTACACAGAGAAACCCTGTCTCGAAAAACCAAAAAAAAAAAAAAAAGAAAGAAAGAAAGAAAATCTTGTTCTTATGAAGACAGTGGCATGGGAAAATGATAAGATTAACAAAAAAGCTTATGTATATGTGTGTATATGTTTGCCTATCCACTCTGTATGTATCTATCCCGTGTGTATGTGTGCATATGTATGTTCCTATCCCTTCTGTATGTATCTACCCCATGCATTTGTATGTATATGTATATACTCTATATGTATCTATCCCATGTGTATGTGTGCATATGTATGTTCCTATTCCTTTTGTATGTATCTACCCCATGTATTTGTGTGTATATGTGTATACCTATTCCCTCTATATGTATCTATCCCATGTGTATGTGTAAATATGTATGTACCTGTCCTCTCTGTATGTATCTATCACATGTGTTTGTGTGCATATGTATGTACCTATTCTCTCTATATGTATCTATCCCATGTGTATGTTCAGGGGATAGTGTGTTATAGTGTTTATAAAATGATTTTACAGTCACATTTATTATTATATAGAAGAAATAAAGCAGCCAAATTATTACTAAGTAGAATTGTAGGTAGTTGTTATCTTTTTTTATGTGTTGGATTGGTTTGAGATTTTGTTGTGTAGCCCTAGCTGCCCTTTATAGACCAAGGCTGTGCTGTAACTCACAAGAGATCTGCTTCTTGAGTGCTGGGACTAAAGGCATGCTCCACCATGCCCACCCATTTTGTTGTTTTCCTATTCTTTTAGATCTGGAAAAAAAAAAAGAGTGTCTTTAGTGTACTCATGTACCTTGTCCCTTTCAGGGTCATGAGCCTAAAAAGAGTGTCTTTAGTGTATTCATGTACCTTGTCCCTTTCAGGGTCATGAGCCCAGGGACATGTGCACTTAGTTCACCCACTCTTCCTGCCCATGGTTTTGTATTCCTGATCTTATGTGCTGTCTCCTGCCCTGGATAGATGTTTCCTTTGCTCTCATGCCCTGCTCTTTTCTTCTCTAGACACCTGCTATGTCCTGTCCTTTGCAATCATAATGCTGAATACCAGCCTACACAACCCCAATGTCAAAGACAAGCCTACAGTGGAGAGGTTCATTGCCATGAATCGAGGCATCAATGATGGAGGAGACCTGCCCGAGGAGTTGCTCCGGGTGAGCAGGGAGAGAGCGGCTTCATCTCAGTTGGCAAAGTGTTCACTCAGAATGGGATTTTTGTAGGAAAGGAGACATAAGGATAACTTGCTGAGTGCCTGTTCTCTTAATTCATTTAAATACATCAATTTCACAAAGGCCAGCTGAGAATCAGGAAGGGGAAGTGGTTCTAAATCTGAAACTAAAGGCTTGAGTAGACTCCAAGCTGCTATTTTTTCCCCTTAATTATCTACCAGCCATCTTATTTTTGTCCCTGTGAGCTGCTGGAGAGCAGAATGTGGCCATGTTCTTCTCTAGTCCCTGTGTACCTTACTCCAAGCTCACAGTGGCTGCTTGTGGAATGAGTGCAGAGGAAGGGAAGAGCAGGTTCTTCTAGAATCAGACATGCAATGTCATCTCTTATCCCAGAATCTCTATGAGAGCATAAAAAATGAACCCTTTAAAATCCCAGAAGATGATGGGAATGATCTCACTCACACATTCTTCAACCCAGACCGAGAAGGCTGGCTGCTGAAACTCGGTAAGTCACCTCCCCCCAGCTTGGGGCCCCTGCAAAGAGCTCAGGAAGAAAGGCCATATGCACACAGGCTTGGGGTGTGGGGAGGGGCAGGTTATAGAGACTGCCCTGGGCTCTGTTCTCACAACAGTTCACCTCCAGAAAGGAAACTGTTGACAACCAGTCACTAAGAACAGAGACTCCTGGACACAGACTCTGTCCTTATAAATGTTGCCCATATATATCTGGGCTCTGTGTCCACTCCTGAATAGATGGCCATATTCTCTGAAGCACGTTCCAGGGGCCTGGTCCATCCCCGTCTCTGCCCCTTACCCCTGGGAGGGTGAGCACCCATAGTCATCTCTCTACTTCCCATCCCAGATCCCCAGCACTCTGCCCACCCAGTGCATCTTCACTTCCCTCTGCATCTGGCTCCACAGGCAGTGTGCATGGCAAGCCTAGAGCCCTTGGCTGCAGCGCAATCCACAGCACTCTTCCTCATGCTCTGGCAGTGGGCCCCCCTCCAGTCCCAATCAGCCACATTAATGATTGTGCCATTCAGAAAAGCTGCAGGTGCATTTCTCTTCCCTCAGCCAGAAGTGAGCCTGTGTTGTTAAGATTTATGGTCATGCCTTGCCAGGAAGGTGACAGAGCAACCAAATAGAGAAGAATCCAGCAGGTTCTCATGCACATTTGTGTCCACCTGTGATTGTTTATTAATTATCAGACACAGAGAGGTCGTGAACTCTGGGCATGGTAATGTTCAGGCTCTTTTGACCACTAGAGAGCATGTTCCAGTTTCCTTCTGCCTTGGCCTTTGATGAGCTGACTCCCATATCCGCAGGGTGTACTCTATTAGAGACGCGCTCCGCTTTCATCTCAGTTAGGGGCCCCATGGTCAGCAGTTGTCTCACTCTTGGCTCTTTCTGGCACCATCCGGTAGAGCCAAGATGACACACCCTCTGTTACTAACTTGTCCACATAGCTTAGGGTTGACATTTCCTTTAAAAGGCCCAAAGCCTGTGTTTATATATATTGATTCATAAATTCCCTTCAAGCACCACTTCACTGATGGAGCCTTGCAGTGTCTGGATGTGGCCCAAATAGTCATGTCTAAGCAGAAGGTCTGAAGTAAAGTCTCCGAAACGTTTAACCCACAGGCACCCTTCTGCTTCACATTGTACTCGTTTGGCCGATAGAGTGAAGAGGAAATGTGTCCAAGTTTAGATGTACTTCCCCCTCCAGGGAAGTTTGTTTCCATGCGAATGCTAAGTGTTAGCTGTGACAGCTGAGATACTAAAATTAGAACAGAGATTATCTTGGTTCTTGTACCAGGATGACATGCAAATTCATGAGGCACCCTATATTTTTAAAAATCAAAAATTTAAGCTGAGTGCAATGGTGCATACCTGTAGTCCCAGACACTTAGGAGACAGAGCAGGAAGAATCCCTGGAGCCCAAGAAATTGAGGCCAGCTTGGTGGTAGAGCAAGGCCTCATCCCAAAGGATAAAAACTTAACAATATGGGACTCATTCATCGTGGGGTCATTGCTTGCTTCACATTTTCTAACCTCCTAGACTCTCGATAAGGTGTCTCTCCATTGCGGCACACTGAGGCTTGGTCCTGTGTGTGCGCTACACAAGGTGGGACTGTGTGCCATCTGTAGTTGTCTATATATGTCCCTGTATGCAGAGAGCCATAAGCATGTGTGTTCTTGTGTACACACATATGTACATGTCTATCTATGGGTGTACATGTGTGTATCCTTGCACACATTTTAAAAAGTGATATACATATCACCCTCTTTGCTCTGGGGTGTGAAGAGTCCAACAAACACTGGCTTTACAAAAATGGATTTGTGGCACTGTTAGGCCAGGTGTGGATAGTGCCTCCAGTCTTCTTGTACAGCATGGGTGGTCACTTATCCATCAGTGTTTTCGGGTGTACCTCCCTCTCCAGGCATACATAAATGTGACTGGTACGCTGCACTTTAAGATTAAGGAATCGGGTTTGATTTCTTTGTTTTAATTTTCTTTTCTCCCTCATTTATATGTTTCCATGATTTTGGCTCTCCTTTTCCTTGCCCCAAACTCCAGGAGGTATGTAACCCTGCAACCTGCTCGCTCACTCTGCCCAGGCCACTGTCATTGCTGCAGCGTTTTTTTTGTTTTTTTGTTTTTGTTTGTTTGTTTATTTTTTAAATTTTGTTATTTTTGGTTATTTTGTTTTTTAATTGCTGGTAGTACTGTTAATGCTGCTTCTAACTTACTGCACAGTCCCTAGGGAACCAGCCAGGATCAGGGGGTTGTGGCAGTGTTCACATCTCCTCAGGGTGGAGCAGAGAGAAGTGCTGCAACTTCCAAGCCAGAGGTGCAGAAGAGCTGCAGGTAGTCAGGCAGTCCCAGTCCAGAGCAAGCCAAGGAAGGCAGGAGGCGCACCAGCTGCACGCTCCTGGGAATTGTTGAATTCAAATTGACATCCGTGTATCAACCTGACCACAGTTTGGACAGTGAGGAAGCAGAGAAGAGGGTGATATCTTGTAACTTCCCAAAGCCACATATATGCTTCTCACACCATGGTTGACAAAGAAGTTAGGAAAAGATTAAGTAGTTGACACTTGGGGCATTTGGCTTTCCATGAAAAAGAGAAATATTCACGCCTTTAAACCCAGCACTTGGGAGGCAGAGGCAGGTGGATCTCTGTGAGTTCGAGGCCAGCCTGGTCTACAAAGTGAGTCCAGGACAGCCAGGGCTACACAGAGAAACCCTGTCTCGAAAAAAAAAAAAAAGAAAAGAAAAAGAGAAACATTGTCTTCCAAACTCACAAATGGTAAATCTAAAACCTCAAAACCAGAACCTTAGCTGCAGTCCTTTGGTTCCATTTCTTGAGTGTCAGGAAAGGCTCACAGCCTGGGTCCTCTGTCTGTGTCTTCTAGTGTAAACCTCCCATTTCACAGTGGTCCTCAAATCCCAAATTGGCCTCTTAGTTCTCTGGTTGCCGATATGGGCAGACATTTGGAGGAACCAGAATGCTCCTCGGTTCTGTGCCTAACATGACTGGAGCAGAGCCGCCTTAAGATGACAGACACAGGCATTCCTTCAGTGCCAGGACTGTTGGGAGAGTGTCAGCCGTTCATCTTAGGGAGACCTGCGAAGCCCTGCGCAGGAGGGGTCCTGTGAGTTCCACAGGGACTGTCCTAGGCGCACATCGATCTGTCTGCTTGTCCCATGTCTGTTTTTCTTCCCACGTGGAATTGTTTTCCATGGGCCCGCAGCGATGCTTCTTGGTAGAGGGCTCTGTGGTGCAGCAAACTGTCCAGGGGACATAACGAAGCTTTTACCAGACAGAACTTCCCAGCTTTGCTTTCTCTCCTTGATTTCCTGTCATCTTATTTCTTTTGGTATCTAACTCACTCTCTCCGTCATTTCCTGAGTCCCGTTGTCACCTGGGGTGGTCCTGTGACAGAGTGCATGGGTTGACCATCCTTGTGTACCAAGCCCTGTATGGGAAATGGTCTCCCGAAGAGGCTAGAAGACAGACACTCGAAGACTCAGAGTTGGGAAAGGATCTGTTCTAAGACAGATTGCCTGCAGTTTTGAACACATTCATTGTCTTCCTTCTCATTTGTTCTAATTCTGCCCCGTCCTCCCTGTTGTCAACATGCATGTCACGTACTCATGTCTTTCTCATTCATGCCACTTAACCTTGGACTGCTTCCATGAAGCCTACAGATCATTGTGAGGGAGAGCGCCTCACTAATGTCTACCACACAGGAGGCGTGGGGTGGG
>CAJQZJ010001044.1:71356-86371 GCA_907164525.1 Lophiomys imhausi
GTGTGAGGAAGTGAGCAGACAGGACTTACTCTCTGATGGTGGGAGGGCACGGGGCGGTGTGTTCACCTGGAAGCTGCATTAGGGGCTTCTGTGAGCCAGCTGGTGAAGTCAGCTTTGCCCTGGACATGCTTCCTATGAGCTCCCTCCAGTTCTCTCAGGAACTATAGAGAGTATAGAATGACACACACCTGACCCCAGACACTCCAGAAAGATGGTCTAGAGTCACTGAAAAGGACCAGGATGATCTAGAAGGCAGAAAGGGACTTTAGCTCACAGGAGCCAAAGCTGTTCATTTCTGAATCACTATAGGGTTGTGAAGTTGTTGTTCATTCTTTAAAAGCTAGTATGTGTAAACTTTAAGGAACAGGACACATTAACTAATGATGCCGTCACTTCCTGCAGGGAAGGCAAGTGCAACCAAGTTAGAACTGAGCTAACAGAGGCTGCAGACAGGAGACCATTTCAGTGCCAGAACAGTTGATACCTGCAAAATCGAAGTTTGGGTGAATTGGTGGGATTGTTCCCCAATGTAGATGGTGGGGGTGCGGGTGGGGGTGGAGGGATGCTGACCTCTTTGACTTATATCCGAGACAGAAGTGCTGAGCTCAGCAGGCCACCTGTGCTGACATGAGGTGCAGGGCTGAAGTGTTGAGGAGGGAGAAGTGGCCACATGATGGCACTGAGCTGAGGAACTACCAAATGGGGGCCTTGTGCTGAGGCTGCTGCCTGCCACGCTGGAAAACAGGACCAGTGCTGGGAGGTTCACGTGTGAGCTGATGCTCAGACAGCTGGAACTCAGGTGCACTTAGCTAGAGAGCTAACGCTAAAACACCTCAAGTGTAGAAGCAGTGTTGGAGACACAGGGTCCGCCCTGAACTGTGCCAACGCTGGGACTGGACTTACACCAGGGCGAAGTAACTGGACCCTTGGCTGCGGGACAGGCTAGGGGCATTAGAAATCTGGAAAGTGACAGATGAAGTCAATGACAACAGGGACCAAGCAGTAAGAAGACTATGTCAGCTTTCAAACTGTTAAAACTACATCACAGGCTAGTTTTCAAAAGAGTGAGTAAACACCTAGCGGTTCTTACAAGGCTACTTAAGAACGGCCTCTCATGGCAAGGAGGCATTTACCTTGAAGTTCTGAAGTTTTTCTTTTTTGCCTTTTTTCTTTTTTTATTTTCATTTGCTTCTTTGTTAAGACAGGGTTTCTCTGTGTAGCCCTGGCTGTCCTGGAACTCGCTCTGTAGACCAGGCTGGCCTTGAGCTCACAGAGATCCGCCTGCCTCTGCTTCCCGAGTGCTGGGATTAAAGGCGTGCGCCACCACAGATGGCTTCACTTTTTTATAGGACATCTTCTATGAAAGCACTAGGTAAAATCGCCCATCGTCACAGACCTGTTCCACGCTGTCCGCGGCACACTAGCGCTCCACCTCCTGTCCGCGTGCTCCTCACTGCCGATCTCATTTGGACTGTTTTAAACTTTTTCCTTTATTCTTTTTGGCAGTCCTATTTGTTTCTAAAGATAGCAATGCTTGCTTTAAGGAGCCACAGGGGCTGAGCACATTGGCACTAGTTATTCCTCTCCTTGTGGGGACACGCACAGATGAACCAGGGCGAGGTGCACTAGAGTCTGTTTCTGGGCTTGGTGTACAATTATTTGCTTATTTTATTTTTGGTGCTGGGGATAGGACCCAGGCCTCCTACTGAGGTGCTGCTAGTTGAGCCCCTGGAAGTTCACATAGAGTTTCAGGATGAGAGACCTACATGGGGGCCCCATTTCATATTTTGGACTTGACATTATTAGCCAGGAACATAAATTTTCAGTTGTTGGGATCCATGGTTCTCAGTGCTCTCCAGTGTCTGTGATGCACATGAGTGAATGTCCCAGCTTCCTTTTGACACTATCAGCCTATAGAACATGTGTGGGGAGATCAGCAGAGGGCTCAGTGGTCTCCCTGGCTGATCACAAGAGCCCCCAGAGCTGGTCCTCACTCCTGCTCAGAAGATGTCGTGAACCCTTTGGTTTATGGCTGGACATCCAGAGCACAGATCACGTTCCATGCACACATAGCTCAGGCCCTGCTGTCTAGGAGAACAAAGGAGCTATGGCTTCATAAGGGTCTGCATTAGGATGATTTGACTCAACCCGCTTCAACATCAGAATCCTTAAGAGGTTCAGGCATCATTTGGCCTGATAGTGGAGAGGAAAGAAAAAGGGATTGCTGAGGAAGCCTGGAGGCCACCTTACCATAGCAGCCAGGGGTTCCTCCTCGGGATAGGGGAGTACTGTGATCTTAGCACTGCTAAGAGTGGGGCATATGCGCATAGGGGTGTTAGGGAAACTGGGTAAATGCATTATCTTCCCTCCTGTAACTGTCATTGTGAGTGATGCCCCAGAAGAGGGGTGTAAGGATCTCAGACAGACTCTGTGGTCAGCCTTATGACAGGAGCCTGCAGTCCACAGCTTACTCAGCTTAGTACACTGCAGTGACAATTCAGAAATTTTGGTTTCTTTAAAAAAGAAAACACAAGGGGCGTGGTGATGCACGCCTTTAATCCCAGCACTTGGGAGGCAGAGGCAGGTGGTTCTCTGTGAGTTCAAGGCCAGCCTGATCTACAGAGTGAGTCCAGGACATCCATGGGTACATAGAGAGACCTTATCTCAAAAAAGCCAAAAACCAAGAATATAGTTTCATTTTACTCCCAGCTGTGGGGCTGCTTCGGCCCTCTGCAGCAGCTGACTGTGATTTGCCTCGCACTCTAGCAGGGGCGTGGTTTTGCCTGCTGCAGATAGTTTCTGCCATTGTGTGATGTTTGGAATTCTGGGAACTTTTTCAGAGGTTATGTAAATGCTAGGGCCCTGAGAGAGGCAGGGTTGGTGGTGGTTGTTGGTTGTTCAGCAGTATTGGTTGCGATTTGTTAGTAGTTGTGCTCAAAGATGGAACAAGAAGGAAGAAATTAGATTCAGGGCTCGCTCTCTCTCCCTCTCTCTTCCTCCCTCTCTCCCTCTCCCTCTCCCTCTCTCCCTCTCTCTCTCTCTCTCTCCCTCTCTCTCTCCCTCTCCCCCATTCTATCCTTCTCTCTCTCCTATTTTCTGATAAGGGTGAAACTGAAGCGAGGTGGGTGGGGGTAAAGGGATAAAGGAGGAAGAAGAATCCACCATGTAGCAAAAGAGCAGCTGCAGTCCACCACTCTCCAAGTGATTGACGCAATTGGCAAGTCCAGTTGCTAAGAAGGCTTCTGACCTGAGAGCAGGTGGAAGCCAAAGCCACTTGTAGGTGGAGCTTTTCTACTAGTCTCTGAGAGATGGCCCACTGCAGCTGGGAACCAGGAACAGGGACATAGTGAGCCTGGGAGCAGACAGACAGACATGCTCTTGAGAATAAAACTCGCCAGTCATAAATCCAGTAAAAAGGCTGTGAGGAAACATCATGGTTTCCCAGAAAGAGTACAGGGGCACAGGAAATGATACAGGAGGCAAGAGGTCCTTGTGGCCCAGGAAGGATGACAGCAGTGGGATGCTGACAATAACTTCAGACCACCTCCAAATGAAGAATGTGCTTCCAGGCTTACCCTGCATAATGGCTGTAAATCAATCCTCACCAAGTCCATGTCCTGGAGAACAAAGAGGAAAGCTTCAGCCAACAGGAAAACTTAGTACAGAATAGCCCTGAGAACTGAAGGTGTGCCACGGGTCACAGTCTAGAGGATGTTCTCCACCTCCACCCACACTGTTAGACCCAGCCAAACTCTCATTCAGGTGAAAACCTTCCCAAACATGGGAGATTTTTAATTGGGTTCTCTGCCCTTTGTACCTCCCTCAGAATGCTGGTGGAAGATGTACTTTGTCAAAATGACAATGCCCAGTAAAGTGGGGGAAATCTTAACTGGAAAGTGGGCCTCAGGCAGTGAAATAGTGTAGAGCTGCAAACTCAGGGATGATAATGTCCCCAGGCTTAGAGGCCACCTGGCTATGGGAGGGACTTTGCCACAAAGTTAAAATTAGAATGCTCAATATGAATTAGCCTAAGAAAGGAGAGTTTTGGGCTGGAGAGATGGCTGAGAGGTTTAGAGCACTGGCTGTTCTTCCGGAGGTCCTGAGTTTAATCCCCAGCAACCACATGGTGGCTCATGACCATCTACAATGAGATCTGGTGCCCTCTTCTGGAGTCCAGGCACACATGCAGGAAGAATACTGTGTAATCAATCAATCTTTAAAAAAAAGAAAGGAGAGTTTGGCAAGACGAAGTGGATACAATTGATTTTGGTAGAAAAGTAAGTAACAAATGCGCACCACCCAGTTAGAAGGTGAGTCTTGAGTTAGGGGAAGGTGAGCAAAGGACTTTGTAAGTTACCTGGTGCAGACTGACTGCTGTGTGACATTGACTGAGGAGCAAAGAGCTGCTGAGGAGAGCCCAGCATACCTAGCTCCGTTAGTGAGGGATGAGGCAGGAAGAGCTATGTCCTTCTGTGTAGGTGACCTTTCATACTGGACCCGCAGAGGGTCCCTTATATGGGGTGACCTAAGGCCAGCACTAAACGTGTCAGCAGGAAGAGGGTAACTGTTCCCACAGGGTTTAGGGAAATGTCATATTTGTTTGTTTTTATACAATTATAGACCTGAGTTTGTTTGGTTGCTTTGTTGATGGGGCTGTTTGTTTGCTGTTGACAGATTGTGCGAGTGTAACTCTGATCAGTATGTTTGAGAAGCAACAGGTCTTGGCCAGAGGGTAGCTGACTGGTAGGGTAGTAGTATGTCTGCGGTGAGATTCTGGCTGGTGAGATGGGCAGTACTTAAGAGGGCCAGCTGAGGTGCAGGGAGGGGTGAGGTTCTATCTGGTCCTCAGTTCAGGCACCTCTGTGGATCTTGGAGCAACTGTCCAAAAGACAGTGTTACCCTGAGGGCCCCCAGTTCCAGTGAGCAGGAGATAATTTGAAACTGTTGGAGTCCCTTGCGTCAGGCAGGAGTGCCTAGACCTAGGCTGGGAAAGGTTTCCAGTGGCACAGAACCAAGGCTAGGAAAAGAAAACAGAAAGCCAGACCAAGACATGGAGGAGGGGAAAGGCCCTTTCTTAGGGAAAGTAGCTGACTGTCCTGCTTGAGGCCTGATGGGTCACTCATTGTCAGGTACACTCTGATGGCACCTGCTGAGTTCCTTGACCTTTTTATCTGCAAAAGGGTTTGGATTTTCCCAGCCGTGCCACACCCTCCTGACCCTGGTCCTATTGTAGAAGCTAACCTGGAAGCTTCATGCCTGAAAGGGAGGAGTCAGGATGGGCTGAGGGAGGAAAAAAATGGTGTTTCCTCAACAGAGAATAAAGTCTCTCTGCCTGCACCTGTTCCAGGATAAAGAACCCCGTGGCATTATCCCCCTAGAGAATCTGAGTATCCGAGAGGTGGAAGACTCCAAAAAGCCGGTGAGTATTCCTGCTACAATGCCCAGGGCCGGAAGTGGGTGGTCATAGCCTGTTCTGAAAAACAGTGACATCTAAAGGCATTTTAAAGCCGGGCGTGGTGGTACACGTCTTTAATCCCAGCACTCGGGAGGCAGAGGCAGGTGGTTCACTGTGAGTTCGAGGCCAGCCTGGTCTACAAAAGCAAGTCCAGGACAGCCAGGGTCACACAGAGAAACTCTGTCTCGAAAAACCAATCAATCAACCAGTCAATAAATGAATAAAAATAAAAGATGTTTTAAGACAAACATGACAACCTGAAAAACAAAGCCGTGCCTTTGCCTCCACCTGTCTTGATTATCCTTAGTGTTCAAGTGAGAGGTGAGAAGACAAATAGCCGTATTCTGTCCTGTCCATCTGCTTACAGACACTTATGGCCTTTGAAGCAATGTCTAGAAACTGTCCCTCCTGACAGTTGGGCTGTGAGCACCCATAGCTTGATGCTGGTTGTATACTTGTGATGCACTGTTGGAGTGGGAGAAGCTCACCTGCATATGCTCCTGTGTGTCACAGGAGAGCCAGGAGGTGTCAGGCCAGCATCGCAAGCCAGCAGACAGCCCTGCTGAGCAGGCAGTTGGCATCCTACAGTGTTCTATACTGAGCTTCTTTTTCCATAGGAAAAAATTTGCGTACATGTGCCCATGTGTACAGGTGCATGTGTGTCAACTCATATGCCCGTGAGGGCAACCTCAGGTGTCATTCCTTGGGGACTGTCCACCTTGTTTCCTGAGACAGGGTCTCAGGCTGGGGAGAAGAGGTGGTGGGGAGAGCTTGAGACAAGTTCTGGCAAGTACAAGAACCTGAGTTCAGATCCCCAGAACAGCCAGATGTGATCGTGTGTGTGTAATCCCAGCACTCGTGCAGAGAGGTGGGAGATGGAGAAAGGACAGTTTCCAGAGCCATGGGCTTGCAGACCTAGCGAGTACAGTGAGAAAACAACAAGGACACCCTGTCTCAAACACAGTGGAAGACAAGGACTGACTCTGGAGGCTGCCCTCTGAGTTCCATGCCCTCACACACAGTGCACCTGCACGCACACTCACAAGTGTGCGCTCCCATACACACATGCACAAATACAAAGGAATGTTTGTTTGACACTGCAAAGCTCTGGCTGCCCTAGAACTCTCTGTCTCTGTAGATCAGGCTGGCCTCAAACTCAGAGATCCTTCTGCCTCTGGAATTCTGGGATGAAAGGTGTGCACCACCACACCTTACTTTTTTCTCTTTGCTTTTTTTTTTTTAATGGACTCTTAAAAAAGAGAATCCTTGGGGTCTTGTGGGTCAGAAGGCCTAATGTACATCCAACAGCAAGTATGAAGGGACTCTACCTCCAACAAGGTAGAAGGTTCCTATGACTGCCCTCTGGCCCACACAGAGAGACACACAGAGGAAAACAGGGTGTCTTATTGGAGCTGGGGTTTGTCTAGAGACTCTACCTCCAACAAGGTAGAAGGTTCCTATGACTGCCCTCTGGCCCACACAGAGAGACACACAGAGGAAAACAGGGTGTCTTATTGGAGCTGGGGTTTGTCTGTTGGACTAGCCTGGCCAGCCACAGAATCCCTGGAATCTGTCACTTTCTCCTCCCATTGTGGTATTGCAAGCGTATGTGTATGCCACCACACCTGGATTTTTGTTTTTTATTTTATTGTTATTTGGTTTTGATTTTCAAGACAGGGTTTCTCTGTGTAGCCTTGGCTGACCTAGAACTTTCTCTGTAGACCAGGTTGGCCTTGAACTCACAGAGATCCGCCTGCTTCTGCTTCCTGAGTGCTGAGACTAAAGGTGTGCGCCACCACGCCTGTCCTGGCAATTATAGACAGCTGTGAACTGCCATGTGGGTGCTGGGATTTGAACCCATGTCTTTTGGAAGAGCAGTCAGTGCTCTTAACCATTGAGCCAGCTCTCCAGCCCCACAGCTGGCTTTTTAAATGCTGGATCAAACTCAGGTTCCCATCCTTCCGTAGCAAACATTTACCTACTGCCCTCAGAATATAAATTTTTTTGAAGGTGCTCTCTGATATATGTTTCTTGAAAGTAAGAATAAAGAGTCTTTTGGGAAATAAATAACATTATCTTTGGTAAGTAGCTTTCGTAAAATCTGACTGTCACTTTCTCATTTTCTTCTCAGAACTGTTTTGAGCTTTATATCCCTGACAATAAAGACCAAGTGATTAAGGCCTGTAAGACGGAGGCCGATGGGCGCGTGGTGGAAGGAAACCACACTGTGTACCGTATTTCAGCCCCCACTCCTGAAGAGAAGGAGGAGTGGATCAAGTGTATCAAGTAGGTGTCTTCCCCACATGGGAGAGCTGGTCACCATGTCCTTTCCTCTGCAGTTCCTGACCTCCAGCTCTGAAGGTCTTCAGGGCAGTCCCCAGCTTGTGTCCCAGCAGGCCTTTGGATTCCTGGGTGTCAGAGCATTAGTAGACCGTGCCTTCAGCCTTGGTACCCAGAGTGGGGACAAGTGCCAGCTTCCCCCATTGTGAGTGGGGCACATCTCTTCCTGTGACAGCTCAGGGTGAACAGCACTTGGCCTTATTATACTTTCTCATCCAACGAGAACATTCTCCCAGCTACAGATACGGAAACCAAGGCCATAGGTCATGAGAGTTGTAGAAGGTCACAGAGCAGTGATACAAGGTCATGAAGCAGAGCTCCAGCGTGAGAACACAGGCAACCTGCATGAAGGAGCTTTCTGAAGTCCCACCAGTGTGAGGTTTACTACAGGGACGGGGACTTCCAGTGTGGCATGTGACTGGCTTTTGCACCTTCATCAGCATTGTTCCCAGGAGTCACATGAAGCCCAGGCTGATGGGCACCGTCCTCCTTCCCCAGGAGTGCAGCCACTGAGCACTCTCTGACTTCCCATCCTCACAGCAATTATTTCTTCCTGCAAAAGCTCCGTAATCTTAGTCCTGAGTACTTTGGCCATCAGATAATAGGAATATTTTCCTTAGAAAGCATTCCTTGTCATCTGGGCCTCAGTGACCTGGGGAGTGAGGAAGTCATGCTGTTAGGTCACAGGCTGCCTCTCTGTCCTCCTTCCAGCTTCATCCCTTCCTCGAGACCTGATCATTCTCTGGTCAAATTTAGTGTTGTCCTTCACTGAAGCCAGTGGAGTGTTTTGGCCAAGATTACACAGAGAATAAGTGACTGAAGATGGTGACAGTGTGCTGGCGGGGAAGCATTGGTGCCTTACTCTGTAAAATCAAAATTCTAGAGAAAGGGGGGGGGCTGGAGAGATGGTTCAGTGGTTAAGAGAAAGGAGGCAGATGGGTGGGGCTTGGGCTCAGGCCACCAACGGAGTCCTTGCTGTCTTTGGGGCAGGTCTCTTCTCTAATTCCAGACCTGAGGGCTTCTCTGAGTGCTGAGGCTGATGTCATGCTGACAGCCATTGTGCTGATGATGCTGCACAGAGGGGGCCAGGTTGGCTCTTTGCTATGAGCTGCATGCAAGGAAGAGGCCTAAGCAACCCAAGCTCTGAGCATGAGCTCTGTGTCTGGGAGAGACCTGAGACCAGGGAACAGAGAGCACACTGTGTCCTGGGCCCTTTCGTGTCAGCCACTGGAAGTTCATACTCCTGCTGTGGTTTAGCGGGAGAATGGGAACTCTTCTCTGTGTCCAGTAGCCATCTGTCTGACATGCAAAGTGCTTGCCATGTTTATACCTGCATGGCCTCAGGCTGGCCTGTGTGGACCACTGTTTTCACATGTGAACACACTCTGCTTCTGTCAGCAGAATATGCTTCGGGAGAGGCTCCTTTCACTCAGTGCTCTTTCAGAAAAAAATTGATTGTTTTTGTACATTTTGAGTCTCATATAAGTTTCTTCTGCTGTAGTCAGAAAAAAATGGAGTGTTCTTTAAGGTCCTTCTTGGATCCTTGTGGATGCTAGACCTCCTTCTGGGGCTACCAAGCTCTTCTGACACACACACACACACACACCCTCACAACAAAATATTCTTGATGGTTCTCTGGGAGCTCTGTGGAGGATGTGCAAATGCTGGAAGCCCTGCACCATAGTCTCTGTATCCTCATCCTCCAATGAGGATGTCCCGGAAGATGATAAGACCTATTCCACAGATGAGGGATTGATTTACTGTAAGGCTAAGAACATGGACGAGTAGGCTAGGCTTCTACCTGTATGATGCCTCGGGAGGATACTGTGCTCAGCATGGATGTGCTGCCTTTCCTATACTCCTGGTGGAGATGGGGAGGGTAGAACGAGAGAGCATTGGGGAAACATACTTCACGGTGTTGTAGAAGGCCAAGGCACGCCTTTTTCTCAGCAGCTGCTCTTCCTAGCGGTTCCCAGCAGCTTAAGGAAGCTCCTAGTGGCCTTACATGTGTCCACCTCAACACTGGGTCAGCAGTGGACACTCAGTAGGCCAGAGTCACCCACTGTCAACCATGAGGAGCCTGTGCCCAACAGGCATTGGGAGGTGTGATTTCCAGCTCCAGGAATCTTAAGAGGGCAAGGTCTCAGAGCCAGGGATGAAGAGGAAGTTAAACATGGCATGGAGCTGAGGAGTTTCTGATGCTAACCCAATTCTTGCCACCATCTTACAGCATATTTTCCTGTGGGCATCATGGGTGCTGCTGTACAAGGACAAACAACCTACCAGAAGGGGGTTAGCTACCCAAAAAGACAAGGTGGAATCACATGCACCCTGAAAATGAAAGACCTTCTGACTAGCCTTATTCCTTTGGAGGCTGAATCCTTTGGTGGTGAGACTCAGCTCAGCAGAGCTGGGGCAGGAGCACAGCTGCAGCTCACACAGCCCACCACACACACACACATGTGCACACACTCACACATGTGCACACACACACACTCACACTGGTGACCCACTAGAACTAGTCTTAGCACATATTCTGTCTCCCTAGCACACAAGCACCCCTGTCTAGTGAAGGTCACGTGCACTCTTCCTCATTGGGCCCCCAGCAGCAGCAGTCATCCACATGGAACTGGTGTGCATAGGCCCCAGAAGTCCCTGTTCAGTCCATGCCAGTCTCTTGAACACCATATGTGGGTAACTTGTGCCATATATTACAACATGGTGCTCGGGGATACAGGGGACAGTCACTTGTTGAGGAGACCAAACTCCCAGGCTTGAAACTCAGCTAAGGAATGGATGATACTCCTCTCAGATGCTAAGTGATGTTAGTTTGAAGCAGGCAGAAACCTCCAGTTACTTCGGAACATGTCCTGGTGTGTCACTCAAGCTACCATGTGGACAGGTGAGGGTGGGTGTTCCTGCTGGCAGCTGGCAGCAGGGTTAGTCTGCCCCTCACGTCTGTTCTCTTCCTTTTCTGTGCTCCAGAGCTGCCATCAGCCGAGACCCTTTCTACGAGATGCTTGCAGCACGGAAAAAGAAGGTCTCCTCCACAAAGAGACACTGAGGTGCACCAGGGCGTGACCAGCCCCTGAAGCTGCCCTTTCTCCTGCCTCCCCTGAGGGCACCATGGAACCAGGCGGAGGAGAGTAGAGGGTCCCCTGCCTCTCCTGGAGACTCGCTTTAGCTTTTGCAGTTTTCTAAGTGGGAGAAGGGTGGGCAGTGAGGGCTGTGGCTGGGGACTGCGGCTGTCAGTCACGGGCTCGGAGCCGCTCTCAGAACCGCTGCTAGCAGCTGAGCAGAGCTGCAGCACATGCCTCAGCTCAGCGGGGCTGATGGCACCACAGGGAGCTCGCTCTTTACCTCGAAGTGTTCCTGGCCACAGGCCTTCACCTCTGCTCCATGAATGCCTGTGAAGATTTACTCTTATGTGTTAAGGAGAGAGGAAGGAAAGGAAGAGAAGCCACGCACTGTAAAGATTTTTGTTTTTTGTTTTTTAAGCAAAAGTGGACGTAGCACTGTACTCTGCCCTCCAGTGCCCCGCTTGGAGAGCTTCCCCTAGAAAGGGCTCTGGGGCTGCTGGCACCCCCTCGGGCTGCTGCCTCATGATCTGTGTGGGCAAGAGGGGCAAAAGCAGGACTGCTGGCAGGGTCCAGCAGACGTGAGGAGGCCTTCAGCGGACAGGCAGTATGGGCAGCTCCCATCCAGTGCCTGTGGGACAGGCTGGAGGGGATTAGCCCCTTGCCTGCCTCTCAGCACCCAGGCCAGCTGCGCTTTAAAGTGGAAAGTCTGCATTTTCCTAATAACCAAAACTGTGAGGAGGTCACCCATGGTGCTGGGTGACAGCTGTTTCATAGCTGGTTTTTCTTTCTCTTTCTCAAGAGCTCCACTCCTCGTTCTAGAGGAAGGAGCAGGTCTTACCTGATCCCCTTGGGGCTTCAGCCTTTTCTGCCTCAGAAGCCACCCCAACTGGACTATTCTGGTGCACTCTGTAGTAGCCTCAGGAGCAGGGGGCTTGCTCAGCAGGTGCAATGCAGTCAAGTGAGGGTAAGGAGGTCATTCTGTCCATTTGCCCTCTATGCCATGGCATGCCACAGCACATGTGTGAGTCAGTCCTGGCCTCCTGACTCTGTGAAGGGAGCCATGAAACGCAGCATCTCCTGCCGTTCTCTCAGGGACTCTCAAGGGCAGCTCCTGCTCCTCGGCCGGGGCCAGCATGCCAGTCCAGGCAGAGCAGGTGGCAGGTGGTGTCTTGGCGCACTCCTCCACGTGGCCAAGGCCTTGGTGGCAGAATGCTGCCTCCAGGCAGGTGGAGGAGTCATGGGTCCCCACTGGGCTGCGTAAACTCGGCTCTTCTGATCTCAGAAGGAGGTCAGCATCTCTGGAAAGAGCTTTGTAGAGAAGGGTGAGTGTGGGGTGGCACTCCGGCCACTTCCTATGGATCCGGCCTCGAGTGGCTTAAGGTGCTCGATGCTGGAGTGTGTGAAGGTGACAGTGGTGGAAGAGGGTCCAGGCTGGAAACCTGAGCCTCCTGGTATAGAACCAGTCAGTGCCAGCCCAGGCTGTGGGGGAGCCAGGCCAATGCTGGAGCCCCTCTTGTACACTGGGTGTCACAGGTGTGTCCTGGGCAGACCAGCACCTGGCTCAGTGTCAGTCTATTTATCAGAGCTGTAAATAATCCATACATAGTTTTTCTCCTTTTAGATTATTTTGTATTTGTTTAAAAAAGATTTGTCAAAATACAAAGAAATGACTGAAGGTTGTTGACAGGGTTTTTAAAAAATATTATTATTATTCCAATTGTTTTGTTTGTTTTTGCCTTGTAAACTAGCTCCAAGGAACTGCAGCAAATAAACTCCAAACCTGCCCAAACCACTTTCATTGTGTACTTGGCTATGGGTGTCATGTGTTGTCAAGCCTAGGGGCTGGTGCATTCCTGTGACATGGGTGTGGCTCCATCCTGTATGTGGTTGTGATTAAAACCAGAAGTTGAATATGGGCTGTTTTCTGCTGTGAATGGCATAACAAGACAAGAATGGGTTTAACCACCGGGCGTGGTGGCACACGTCTTTAATCCCAGCACTAGGGAGGCAGAGGCAGGCGGATCTCTGTGAGTCTGAGGCCAGCCTGGTCTACAGAGCATGTTCCATGACAGCCAGGGCTAAAAAGTGAGATCTTGTCAAGGAAGGAAGGACGTCCACAACTTGAAGTTAAAAAAACTGTGCTTAGCCGGGCATGGTGGCACACGCCTTTAATCCCAGCACTTGGGAGGCAGAGGCAGGTGGATCTCTGTGAGTTCGAGGCCAGCCTGGTCTACAAGGCGAGTCCAGGACAGCCAGAGATATTCAGAGAAACCCTGTCTCGAAAAACCAAAAAAAAAAACTGTGCTTGTGTGTGTGTGTGCATGCACACGCACACACACGATAATTAATGTTTAAAATTACAAGATAGTGGCATGGTTCAGCACTTACCCCCCTAAAACTCAGGGTGAAACTGAATCACCTGCTGTTGAGCTTTAAAGATGGGCTCAGAGAATGGCATTTATTGTCTTTATTGGGGTGAGAAGTCGGTTTGCTGCACCTGCCTTTTCTCTCATGGTTCCTAACCTGGTTCTAAGGTTTTCATGAGAGGCATTCCTGGAGGGCTCACTGACAGGGGCTTGTTTCTAGCTGATGGGCTATTTTGAAAGGTTCTAGAGATTTTGAGAGGTGAGACTTGAGGAAGTCGGTCACGAAGGGCATAGTTTTGGAGACTGTCTTGTCCTCCCTTTCTCTGCCTCCTGTGTGTCAGGAGGTGAACAGTCTCTGCCACATGGTCCTCCTGCCATGGTGCTCTACCTTACCACACCAGGGTCACCACATCCAAGGACCGCAGGGAAGCCATGAGCCAAATGAACACTATCCCTTTAGGCTGCAGATATTCAGGTCATATCCAGAGAGAACTAACAACCCGGTTAGTTCCATGCTCAGCAAACAGAACACTGGCCTATGACTTGATCAGGGGTGACTGTTAAGATCAAAGGTGGCCCGCCCTCGGCACCAGAACACCTGTCCTGACAGGCAAGGAACAAGCATGGGCACCAACAGCTCCTGCAGGGACACTCCTTGTCTCCTTCAATCCAGGTTTCTGCATCTCATTCCTTGACATTTGATGACATTTACTCACCTCCTCTTGGTTTACATTTTTGGACATATTTGATCAAAGCGAATCTGCTGATGTGTTCCACGTGGCACTTGCTGTTTACATGGCTGCATCTCCTTCCTAAGCATGATGTCAGTGTTACGCACAGAATCCCGCTCCCTGTGATCGCCTTAGCTCGGGCTCTGTCCCTTCATTTCCTCCCATTTAATCTCTCTGCTCCATTAGATGGTCTCAAGCCCTGGTCTGAGAGTCGAGTCGCTGCATCTTCTGCTGCGGTTGGTCAAAAATGCTCTGTCCCGGAGCTCTCGTCTTCTTAAAGGGGTTGTGTTAGAATTGTTCCTGCCACTCCTTACCGAACTTCCTCATTCAACAATCACTGCCTGGGGTCTACTACACTAGGAAGCCAAGTACGATGTCCATGACTTGAATCCAAAAGGTAGTTCACTGCTGCCCTGCCTAAGGCCCCTGTAGTAGAAACAGAGCCACCTCAGGACAGGACAGCAGCTGTGCTGGGGCAGGGCAGGAACCACAAGGTTATACGACTTAGGGCAGCTGTGTTGGGCAAGTGTGCTTGAGGCTCCTGATCCATGGCTTCCTGAGCATTGAACTGACCACCGGTGCCTGCCAGAGAGCAGATTGTGGACAGTCAGCAAATGGGAAACTTTTTTTTTTTTTTAAGTGTTATTCATAGGTGGTGATGCAGAGTGGCTTAACCAGAAGCAACACTTTGGGAAGGCAGGTGGCACAGATGGCTGTCTGGCTGCCCTCCCTCCCCCCATGCTGTGCTGGCCACAGGAGTAACCTCATCACTGTTGGACAGGATTGTGCCCTGACTCTTGACCCCATCCAGGGCTCCAGCCTTTTGGCCGGGCTGACCTTGGGCTGTGTACCTCTGCATAGCTTGTTTGCCAGCTCTGAGGCTCTCTCCACAGCACTGTGAATGTGACCCTGAGCAAGACAGCCACACTCGGTGTTGGAGCCTTGCTGGGCCCATGGAAGGTAAATGCAAAAGTGTGCTCACTGGGACCAGCTTTCTCTGAAGTTAGCCACTATGAAGGGTGCCCAGGGGAGGGCCAGGCTTG
>CAJQZJ010001044.1:86832-113252 GCA_907164525.1 Lophiomys imhausi
GTGTGTGTGTGTGTGTGTGTGTGTGTGTGTGTGTGTGTGTGTGTGTGTGTACTCAGACCAAAGCTTGCCTCATTTTGCCTTCCTTTGTTTTTGTGTTTCGTTCTGGTTTTCATTTTTGTTTTATTCTTTTAAGACAGTGTGTAGCTCTCACAGCCTCCTTATGCAAACCAGGCTGACCTTGGCCTTCAGCAGAGCAGCCCTCTTGCCTCTTAACTCCCAAATGCTGGGGCAACAAGCCTAAGCCACTATACCCAGCCTCCAGGCCTGTCTATGGGATTTTTGCTATTTAAGAATCTCACTTTAGCCGGGCGGTGGTGGCGCACGCCTTTAATCCCAGCACTTGGGAGGCAGAGGCAGGCGGATCTTTGTGAGTTCGAGGCCAGCCTGGTCTACAAAGTGAGTCCAGGACAGCCAAGGATACACAGAGAAACCCTGTCTCGAAAAACCAAAAAAAAAAAAAAAGAATCTCACTTTAAGCCTGGCGGTGGTGGCATCCCAGCACTTGGGAGGCAGAGGCAGGTGGATCTTTGTGAGTTCGAGGCCAGCCTGGTCTACAAAGTGAGTCCAGAACAGCCAGGGCTACACAGAGAAACCCTGTCCCGAAAAAAACCAAAAAAAAAAAAAAGAATCTCACTTTAAGGGGTCAGAGGAGAATACCTCTGAGTTATCAAGTCAGGAGGAAGCCCATTGCTAGAGTGCCTGAGGCTGTGATGTGTAGCTAAGCCCTACCTGGTGGTGGGGGGGTGAGGAGCAGGTCAAGGAACTGAGACAGCATCCTTGATACCTAGACTCATTTGCACCTGGGGGAAGTAAGGACACACATCCAGGTGAGTAAGAGCTTGGGTGACAGCAGTGGAGGTGATGGTGGTGACAGAAGGCTAGCCCAGCACTATAGAGTCCATGAGAGCACAGGCGTCTGAGGCTCAGCTTCCGTCTGCCAGGGGCTTGATTCAACAGCCATGCCATGCCCAACTATGCTGTTAGAAGTCCCAGGGACTTTGCTAGTCACGCTAGTCCTGCCCTCTCTGGGCTGCCCTGGCCCTTGCTGAAATGAACCCACCCATGGAGAGGCTGGCCTCCTCCTTGGTCAGACACTCTTCTACATGCATGTGGCATGTGCCCGGGGCTGCCACACTATGGACTGATATGACCTCAGAAAGAGCCATGCTCCGCAGTTCCCTGTGGGTCACCACCTTAGTCCTTCCTGCCATCTCTTCCCTCTGATACCCTCCCATGGGGCATCCACCAGGCACACACGCAGTATTCTTGCCATCACTGAGGCCAGCTCGCAGGCTTCATCCAGGTGAGCACTGTGGGCCAGGGCTCTGCAGGAGTACCCAAGTCATTCATTTGTTTTTATTTGTTTGTGGCAGGCTTTCACCCTTTAGCCCAGGAAATGTTACCTGGGACTCACTATAAAGCCCATGTTAACCTCAGACACACAGCCATCTTCCTGCTCCAGCCCTTAAGTGCTGAAATCGCAGCTTGAGCTACAGTAGGAATGTTGAATAGGGAGCCTAGGAGACTGAGATACTTGCCTGAGTATGTGAGGGCCTGATCTTGATGGACTATGGGGAATGCCGAAGCCAGACATTTCTCAGGTAGTCAGGAGATAGTCTGACGTCGTACACTGACAGAGTAACCTCTGAAGAGCTGCTGAGAGATGGTAAGCAAAGAATCCAGTTGCCCCAATCCCAGGAAGCTGCAGTCAGTGCAGTTGGAAGCTGCATCTTGGACACAGCGTTTGGGGTGTAGTAAGGTAGCTTTTATTATTATATTATACACTCTAACTTACTGTACTTAATACCTCTACCCCCCTTCCACCCCTTGTTCCTTCCAACCCCGCAACACTATGCAGGAGAGAAAGAAGGTTAGAGGGAGAAGGGACATAGGTCTCTTTGAGCTACTTCCTGCTGATTAGGGTTGCTTGGTTCTTTGGGGGTAATACTAGTCTCCTTAGAAGTCCAGCAAACCAGGAGACAGCAGCAGGAAGAACAAGCAGCAGTTTGGGGGAGCAGCCAGGAGAGCAGCAACCTCTTCCTTGTAGCTCTTTCTCTTCTCTGTAGAGCCTTTTCTCCTTCAGCGCCCTACTTCAGGGCGCTGGCTTTTTATTCCTCTCTCTCAAGTCCTCAGAGTTAAACTTTCTCAGCTGGTTAAGCCACACCCCTGCTAGCTAGCTCATAAGACAGTTAATACTTTACACTGTGTCTTTTTTTTTTTTTTTTTTAGTTTATTTATTTATTTATTTTTTGGTTTTTCGAGACAGGGTTTCTCTGTTTAACAGCTCTGGCTGTCCTGGAATCGCTTTGTAGACCAGGCTGGCCTTGAACTCGCAAAGATCCGCCTGCCTCTGCCTCTCAAGTGCTGGAATTAAAGGCGTGCGCCACCACCGCCCGGCTCTTTTTTTTTTTTTTTTTTTCCAGGTTTTTCGAGACAGGATTTCTCTGTGTATCCTTGACTGTCCTGGACTCACTTTGTAGACCAGGCTGGCCTTGAACTCACAGTGATCGGCCTGCCTCTGCCTCCCAAGTGCTGGGATTAAAGCCGCGCACCACCACACCTGGCCATATACCTCTGTCTTAAGCAGCCTCACACCTGGGATTAAACACAAACATTCTCATAACTGGTTATTTTAATAAACTCATACCACATTGACTCAATAAATTTTGGGTGCTCACAAGTTCATACAGGTCAATGAGGAAGGGACATCACTTCCTTTTCCTCTATCAGACAGGACATGATGTGGAATTGTCTAAACAACGCAAATTGTGAAAAATGATGTCTGTCGGTCCGGCTGACACAACTACGGTCCAGTGAGGAAGTATCTTCCAAACAAAGAGGGGACTTTTAAAACTTCATTCTTATTTTATGTATAAAAAGTGTTTTGCCTTCATATATGAGTACCACATGTCCCTGGTGCCCATGGAGACCAGAAGAGGGTGTTAGATCCTCTGGAACTGTAGTTACAGATGGTTGTGACCTGCTATGTGGGTGCTCGGAATTGAACTCAGGACCTGTGGAAGAGCCGTCAATACTCTTAACCACTAAGCCATCTGTTTAGCCTCCCACAAACTCTTTCTTGGTTTAGGATGAGAGGGGGTGGTCCAAGGAGGGCCAGTCAGAGTGCATGCAGGTGGAGTAGAGACAAGCCACAGGTGTCCCTTTTGCCTCCAACCACAAGAGAACAATTGGTACCAGCTTGACTTTCAGGAGGCAGGATAGAGGGACCAGATAAATGGTTGCACTAGACATTAGACAAGGCAAGGACTGTGGTTCTGAGAGTAGGAAAGCCCTGAACTGATGGAGCCAGCACCCTAGCATGAAGGCATTTTTGTGCCACTGTTTTGAAAGGTGAAGCCTGAGGGAGGAGTGTTCTTGATGGGCTGAGGTGGGGGCATGCTGTGTCTTGCCGTCCTATCACATTGGCTGACATTTTCAATCTGGGTCATAGAGAGAAGAATGTAGTCTGGAAGTCTGCAAGGATCCTGCTGTGGGTCTTTGTTTGAGGTCTGAGCTATGAGCTATGCAGGGGCGAACATAGATATCTGAGGTCCTGGAGAACAAGCATGCTGCTAGAGGTCTAGATACACCAGAGAAGCCAGGCTGCCCAGTTGTCCAACTATCTGGCCAGGTCCAGTGAAGAGGTCTTGCATTAGGGGTGACCCCAGAAATCTGCCTCAAGTCTTGAGCTTCTCCTCAAGACCATGTTCAAGTCCAAAGTAGAGCCCCAAATAACAAAGAGGAAATCCAGTGAGATCACATCTCGACTCTTTACAGGAAGACAGCTCAGCTAGAGCCTCTCGTGTTGTCTACACTGCAACACATTAAAAATAATGAGACATGCAAACAAAAACAGACTGCATGGTAACCTAGTGATGCAATCTGTTATCACTCAGTGCCCAATAAAGTCACCAAGGCAATTCATTGGGGACAGCAAAGCTTTTTCAACAAGCAGCATGGGAACCAACTGCATGAGTAAGCTACATACTCCAATATATGTCAAGATGGAGTGTGACTTAATCTCCAACACACAGTCAAGATGCTTCTAAATGAAAACATTAAAGAGTATACTTATGACCATGGAGTCAGCAAAGGTTTCTTCAAGGTGGATCTCAAAAGATCCTGGACCACTTTCTGACATCAGTGAACACCGTGGCAGGTCCTTGGCTAGCCCTCTCCATGGGTTCTGGAGCCTGGTGCTTGCTGTGAAGAGGACAGGCACCTCCCAGGGAGACATACATATGTAACCCTGCTACTGCTACCTAATGTGGGCATTAAGTTCAAGCAATACTGAGATATGTGCAAGGGAGCCTGGTTCCCAGACAAGACAGGCCTTCAACAGCTTCCTGGAAGCCAGTACAAAACAGAAATGGATTAGGAAAATGCTGCTGTCTGCCACTTCCTTGGGGAAAGTTAGAACTCGGTACATGAGGCTGAATAATGGATATTGAGACCCATTCAGAGCAAAACTCATTACACGAGAAATGCTGAATATGAGCCTTGAGATCTGTCTTACAAACCAGGAAACTGAGCTTTTGCATCGAGGAAACAGTCGTGCTGGAATAACTTGCCTCGTGTTCCAAGAATCATCTGAGAAACCGATCATGTATTTATGAAACCCAAGGGGTTTTATGACTGGACAAAGCTGTCAAGGCATCTCAAAGCTCCCTGCTCACCCGAGGGATGAGGAGACTGAGACCATCCTTCTCTGCGATGCTGTGGCCCTTGTTTAACCAAGCCGGCTTCTCTTTGTCTGCTGTAATTGGCTGCACTAGAAGCAAGGATATATGGTAGAGCGGCAAGACCCAGCAGCTTGGAGCCTTGTCCTTCCTCCTTCCTATCAGTCAGCCTGTTAGTCTCATACCAAGCTCTTCGGTCATCCCTGTGCCAGGTCACCTGGCCATCTGGTTCAGTGTTAGGAAGAGTGGGCTTTGCTGGGAAAGCTCTCCCTTAGTCCTGTGCTGAGCTGAGAGACGCCGCTGAGGTCAGTGTTTTTGTTTTGCTGGCTAAATTATGCACATGTAAGTGGGATCGTTTGTGGTTACATGCCTTGCTTTAACAACAAATTATTCTAAACTAATGACTCATCTGGCTTCCCGCTACAGTAGCTTTTGCTTTCCTTCCTTGCATCTCAATAAGTGAGAGGTGTTCTTTTCTTTGAAAGTACAGTGATCCTTCTCTGCGATGCTGTGGCCCTTGTTTAACCAAGCCGGCTTCTCTTTGTCTGCTGTAATTGGCTGCACTAGAAGCAAGGATATATGGTAGAGCGACAGGACCCAGCCAGCTTGGAGCCTTGTCCTTCCTCCTTCCTATCAGTCAGCCTGTTAGTCTCATACCAAGCTCTTCTGTCATCCCTGATGTTCCTGGCCTTACCATTGTAACCCTGACATTCCTTTTGACCCTCATTGTAGCACATGTCAGCAGCTTGTAGTTTTCACAGTGCACCCCCGCCCCCACTACTATCTATAGAGCACATGCTCCCACATCAGCACCAGCTGGGGTCTCCTTAAGTGTGGTCCATTATGGTGACACACCAGTCACCACACAAGGGGGTTCTCAGGGAAAGGTGACGGGTGATGTCTAAGCATTTCCTGTTTCTAATGTTTCATTCTCTGGCTTATATACAGAACCAAATGGGTGTTTCCACATGAGGCTATGTGGGCCAATCACATTAAAGGTCATCCTATCACACCACATAGCACAAGCCTGGTAACATGGTGATCACACACTGGTCACGAGTACAGAAGTCTCGCTCACCTAATCAGCTATACCCACGATCGGGCTTCAACTCTGTCCCGGCATCTTCCAGCCAGTGCCATCTTAGACATCTCCCACAAGTTACTTTCATTTTCCCAGCAACAAGGTGTTTTTCATAACCCTCCATTTCCCAGGTTCCCACAGTCTATTGTCACTGTACTTGTGTAACAGTTGGCTAAAATATATGTCTTAGTCCATTCTTGCCACTGTAACAAAAAATACCTGAGTCCAGATGATCTGTAAATAACAGAAATGTATTGCTCACAATTCTGGAGTCTGGGGAGTCCAAGGTCAAGGCCAGCACTGGAGTCTCTGAGGGCTTAGTTTCCATTTCCTAGATGGCACCTTGCTGCTGTCCCCTCGTGTCAACGTTGGAAGGTTCTCCTTCATCTTGTTTGAAAGAGTCACCCCTCCCAACCTACTTACCTCAAAAAGGGCCCACCTCTTCACTCTATCACCCTAGGGATTTGGTTCCAACAAATTTCACAGAGTTACCAACTCAGACCATAGCAATGGAGAAGCAGACTGAGGCAAGCCCATGTGACAGGCATACCTGTTTAGAACAGTAGATTGAGAGATACCAGAACCAGAAGTCTAGAAAGAGTGAACAGCTCAGAGCACGGACCAGTCGCAGCTGGCTGGGTTCTCAGGCAGCAGCCACGGGCCCTGGGATGCTAAGTCAAGGAAGCCAGGGTCTGCTGGGTCACGAAGCAGGAACGTCACAGGTCAATTTCTGAAGGGGCTGATAGGTTAATATAAGTTAGATTTAGTGAATACCTAAGTTTCTGATACAGTCTCTTAATTCGGGGCATGAAGATCAACTGCTGTGAGCAATTAGCTTATCAGCTTATGGATGAAGTCAGGTGAAATGAGGGGAGTCTCTTTGGACTGAAAAACAAGGTTGAAGCCAGGTGAAAGAAGGAAAGACTTTATGACCTGGCATTGCTTTCAACTGCTAAGTGGGCAGAGCCCAAATTAAGCTGAAGCAGGTGGAACAAGGAGTGATCCTATTTAAGGACAAGTGGATGACGCCAGAGGGGCGCGTGCGTGCTAAGGGCCCCCGATATGAGAGAGCTCCGAGAGTCCTGCTGGAGAAAGTTCTGGTAGACCAATGGCCAGATCTCCCTGAGGCAGAAGGAAGCTGGTGAGCAGAGAAAGCCTCGGCAAGACAGCAAAAGGCCAAGGACTAAACCCTGTGGCTCAGCTTTTGCCTAGAGGGGTTTGACCTGTCCGAACAGTGGCCTGAACGGAACTGTGGCCAGCTTTAAAGACTGAGGCAGAACGGCAGAGTTGCTGATACGAAGGAAGTAAGGTGGCCTACAGACGCTGAGGTCTCCCAGAGAGAAGAAAGCCTCAAGCCTTATTTAAAGTGAGACTTCGATAGCAAATTTACCCTGACGAACCTGCGTCTGAGCTATTCCAGAAAAAGGACTGCTAAGTGAGTTAAAGAGTCTACCCCCGAGACTGGTTTCCTGACGACTGAGGACCTGCCCCAGAGACCGTATCATTCTAAAAGGGTATGAAAGTAGTTGTTATGATTATCAATAGGTTTAGTGGATAGGTTAAAGGGGTTGTAGGAATTTATAGGATTAATAGTTAAGAAATTAATGGTGTTTGTTATAAGTGAATTTAGTAATAAATAAATAAGTGATAAATAATAATTTAAAAGTTCAGTTTCAAATTTCCACTCCAAATACATCTCAGAGACAGATAGAATTATGGGACAGTATGAAGTGTCATTCAGATGCATCTTGAAGGAGAGAAAAGAGAGATTGGAGGGGGCAAACTGTCCAGATACAAAGACTTGAAAACTGAGTTTTATGGTTAAACAGAAAAAAAAGCCAGCTTTCCCCAATCTTTTTGTTGAGATTTTGCTTGTTTGGCTGGTTGCACTTGTTTGCATTGGGGGTAGACAGGTGCACCTAGCTCTGATGGGAAACTGCGTCTTTGCCATGGCTCCAAAATCAAGCTCGCTAAAGTACACAGAGGTGGGACCAGGGAGCTTGCGAGGCAATCATGAGGACCTGAGTTCAGTTCCCCAGAACCCACCTAAAGCAGACATGGTGATGCCCATCTGTAGTCCCAGCAATACTGGGGTGAGAAGGGCGGCGGAGACGGGAGAATCTGTGGAAGCTCATGAGCCAGCTAGCCTGGAGTACAACAGAACAAGTAACAAAAGACCCCGTCTCAAAGGAGATGGAAGGCAAGAACCAACCCCCCAAGGCAGGCCGCCTGCCCTCCAAGAATTACACAAGCGCCACGGTATGTGTGCACCGACACTCGCACACAGCACACACACTACCACCCTACATACGGTTTTTTAATGTTCATTTGGGTCCGTTTTTTAGGCAGGGGTTTTTTTTGTATCCTTGGCTGTCCTGGACTCACTTTGTAGACCAGGCTGGCCTCGAACTCACAGTGATCCGCCTGCCTCTGCCTCCCAAGTGCTGGGATTAAAGGCGTGCGCCACCACCGCCCAGCTTACATACGGTTTTTTAAAGTTCATGGAAGTGAGAGAATTAAGGAGAACTCCATGTGGCCTGGAAAGCGAGCAGGTTCCTGTCGATCCTCACAGCTCTTCCCTTCCCATCCCAGCATGCCTGTGGATGAGGGTCCTCAACACCCACTTGCTCTCGGCCAACACCTGGCTTAGCAGCTCTGGTGAAGCCTCTGGTCATCGTCCTTGAGGCTCTACGTGTGTCTGTCTGTCCATCCCCTTTAGACAGCACTAAATGGACGCAGTGTGACCTGAAGTAGAAGATCACTCACGGTGTTTTTAACAGATTGCAATCCAAGGCACATTTGACGTGTTTCCTCCCATCTCACCCCCAGATGCATGTCTTGGGCCCTATACATAATCACTGTTTAACTTTCCATGCCTGAGTGCTTGATGGGGGCAAAGCGTGAGCTCAGAGTGTTGCCAGCCAGTCCCTACTGGTCTACGAATCAAATCTGGTAATGTCAAACACTGTGTGGAATTCATCCTCAAATGTGGTCAAGCAAAAATAAATATCAAGACTTAAAAATACAGATGGATAGAATTCATCGCACTCTGAAGCCAGGCTGCTGAAATGGTGCTGGCATAGAATACTGTCTACTCACCATCTCAAACAATGTTCAGGTGCACACAGTGTGCTCGGCATGCCTGCGTTGTTGGTCAACCCGTCCCTCCTCGTCCCTCTCCAGCCTCTGGTGACCCTGACCTACATGGTCCCTGTGAACTGACCTCTCAAGGGACCTCAGAAATGGCAACGGATGGTACTTGGCTTCTGGGTCTGGCCCGTTGCCTTCGGCAGGTATCCTCAAGCTTCATCTGGTTGTTTTTGGCATCAGTGGTGGTTTATTGGTAGAGTTGATGTCAGCAAAGACTCATTAGAGGTACACAGGGTTGAAGGTCTCTTGTCACCGGCTGTCACAAGCAGAGCCTGGGTAGAAACCTGCAGGCTTCAGCACTGTCAAGCTGCTCTGGATTCAAAGCCACAGTAGGCCCAGCTGCCCCCCCTCTTCCAGGACATGTGTGCACACCAGCCCAGCTCTTCCCTGAGGCACAACTCATCCTGGCCTCCAGGACCATGACCTCCCCTTTGCCACACAATAGTCTTTGCAGCGAGTGCCCCATGACTTCTGACTGCACCTGAATAGCTCCAGCTTTGCTCACCTCTCTCTGACCTTCAGTAGCCCCTTAGGGTTTCCTCTTGGGACCACACTCTGCCACCTCCTTCCCCACATAAATTGCAAGGACCTGCTGAGAGGGGCCCTGCTCTCAGCACTAGGAATCCAAGTGCTTGCCCCTTCCTATCCTCGGGACCAGCCAGCCACAGGTGGGTGTTATCACAAAGCCTGCTTGTGTGCACTGACCTCACCAGAGGCGGTACAGTGTTCTGGGCATGATTCGAAGTCACTCGAAGGACACACCCAGGTTATATCCAGATACCACATCTTTATAAAGAAGGGACAGCGGCTTCCCCAGACTTTGCTGGACTTCGTGGAACCAGTGTCCTGTGGTTTCTAAGTTTCAATCACCTTTTTGTCACTCAGACTAGACTTCTTGGTAAATTAGATCCTCTGAGAACAATGATGTTTTGGCTCATGTCTTAGCCACAGAGCAAGAAAAGACTTATCAACAGTGCCTTGGCACTGGGCTCTCAAAACATGCATTTTATGTTAAGTTTCATTGTTTCTATGGTTTGCTAATAAGTTCATTTTTTTTTAATTGAGAAGGTTCAATTTTTTCCCCAAATACCTCTGAACATTGAGGTGATCATGTGGTTTCCCAATCTTAATTTACTCAGATGACAAGTTCCATTAATAGCCATCTGCCATTGAACCATCCTTTCATTCCAAAAGGAGCCCAGTGGGCTACAGCATCAGTTTTGAAGCAGATGACTTCTGCTCCTGGCCGTGAGGAGTCCAGGATCTTGAGTCTCCTCAGGGCCTCAGGCCTTCACTTTTTTCCTGCTCTTGTTTAGGCTTTGCCTCAGCCACACACTAGATTTACCACATGGCCTGGAAATGTGCCCTGCTCATGGTCTGTGTGCTACCCTAAAGAAGTGGTCCGTGCCTGTGCCCAGCAGGTTTGTCAGAACCTGTAGGTTGACCTGGAATTTTGGAGGCCCCAAGTAAGGCCTCCGCTGGGTGACTCCTCTTGGGGCAACACCAGGCCTCTCCTGGTTTCGGCTGTGGCCGTCCCTTCTGCTGCCTAAGCTCTGTCTGCATATTCATGTGGCACCCTGTGTATCACATTTTCCCCTTGTGTAAAGGCACCAGCTACGTTGGAACTGGGCCCACCAACTCCACCATGACCTCATATTAACCGGCACAGTACTGCTGTTACTTGCAGAAATGGTCGCCTGCCTGCACTTGAACCAGTGGGTGTGGGGAGGAGAGGACACAGTGGAGCTCAGCAGCAGGTATGGGGAGGGGAGGACACAGTGGAGCTCAGCAGCAGGTGGGGGACCCTCAGTGGGTGTGGGGAGGGGAGGACACAGTGGAGCTCAGCAGCAGGTGGGGGACCCTCAGTGGGTGTGGGGAGGAGAGGACACAGTGGAGCTCAGCAGCAGGTGGGGGCACCCCCGGTGGGTGTGGGGAGGAGAGGACACAGTGGAGCTCAGCAGCAGGTGGGGGACCCTCAGTGGGTGTGGGGAGGAGAGGACACAGTGGAGCTCAGCAGCAGGTGGGGGGACCCTTTTGATATCTCATTTTTTCCTAGGATGGCTGGTTGCTTCATATTCCCTGCTTCCCTGAAGCCCAGTGTCCTTGTGGTTATCTGTGTCCTGTGGTCTGGCAGTACAATGTCAGGGTGCACAGGGATCCAGGAAGAACTTGTAATGGGCCCAAGGCCCAAGGGGAGGGGGAGTTCTGCATTTCCAAACCACCTGGAGGGCTCTGGAGCACATGAGTTGGAAAACCCACTTGGAGATACCATAGAATAAGCAATTATTACATGGAAGAGTCCATAAAGATCTGTAATTTTTTTTTTTTTTTGGTTTTTCGAGACAGGGTTTCTCTGTATAACAGCTCTGGCTGTCCTGGACTCGCTTTGTAGACCAGGCTGGCCTCGAACTCACAGAGATCCACCTGCCTCTGCCTCCCAAGTGCTGGGATTAAAGGCGTGCGCCACCACTGCCCAGCAAGATATGTAATTTTTAATCTGGATATTTGTAATCATATTTACATTCTCAATCCTAGGTAATTTTTTATTTTGGTTTGGTTTGGTTTTTTTGCTTTTATCTAGACTTATCTCTTAGTTATTTGTTTGTTTTTGTTTTCTTGCCTTTTTTGGAGACAGGCCTTACACCCAGGTTGGCCTCAAAGTCAGGACCCCCTGCCTTTACCACCTGAGTGCTGGGTTTATAGAAGCGCACCACAATGTTCAGCTTGCTAATCTTTTATTTTCTTTTAAGGTTTATTTATTTTTAATTGTGTATGTGCATGTGCGTGCACGCACATACACGTGTGTGAGAATGTATGCCATGTGAGTGCAGTGCCCACAGAGGCCAGAAGAGGGCATCAGATTTCCTAGAACTGGGGTTAAGGCAGGTGTGAGCTGCTCAACAGGGGTTCTGGAAACCAAACTTTGGTCCTCTGTAAGAGATAGTATGTGCTCTTAACTTTTGAGCCATCTCTTCAGTCTCCTTGATCTTTCAAATGGCTGAATTCTATTTGTTTCACATGTGGACTGTGTTTCCTGGTGGGGGTTGTCAGGAGGGCTGGTCTGTTGAAAAAAAAAAAAGTTAATTAAACTGTTTAACCAGTATTTATATTATCTTTAATTGGTTCGCGGTGTAAATCCTTAACCCACCACTATAAATGAATATACAGACACCAGATGGATTTTAACAAGCCTAGGCCTGAGTTGTACAGTCCAAGCCCATCTAAGCTAGCTCATAATTCTATTACCCAAATATGACCCCATATATACATACGTCCCTTTGGACTATTATCCTCCACGCTAAGCTGATGTTCCAGGCCATGTGGGAGGATCTTCTTTAATCTACCCCATGGCGTGTCTTCCATGTTTACTCACGGCTTCATCTCAGGCAACCTTCTTCTTCCCCAGATGCTGTCTATCTCTCAAAAGCCCGAGATCCTTAGTTCCACCTATCTCTGTCTTTGCCCAATCTCCAGGCCTCAGTATTTACTTAACCAATCAGAGTCAAGTAAGTAACAGACAGCAAGCAGGACCAATCAACATTTAGCATGCTTAACACCGCCCGTCATTGGTCCATCCGTGCTGCCTCCTTAACTGCAGCCCTAGCTTCCCTGGAGTGCACTTGGCTCCGGCTCTGCTGGAGCCCAGGCTTGGCCTATGTGCTGCAGCTCTCTGACTTAAGGTGGGTGTGAATCCACCTTTCCCAGTCAGCTGTGCGCAGACGTGAAGTTCTATTTTTATGCTTCCTCAGCTCCCTTGATAATACCTCTCCTGCTTAGCAACAACAACAACAACAAAAAAACAAATTTAACTTAACCTGTAAACAGGCCTGTCAGGCATTCCCTTCCCCCCACCCACTGACAACCAACTGGATTAACTTTGCTGCTCTCAGATAAACATGGGCCCCTCTTCCAGGGTCCTGCCACTCAGGTGCTTACCTCTCCTCTCCTAAGTGGCTACACCTCAGGCTGTTAGGGGTGCCGTGAAGGGATGGCATGGGGAGGTCTCTGGTAGCTGTCACTCTGGTGGCATCGGCTGTGGCACACTGGTAAGTTTGGTGAATCATCCTGTACGAGTTTCTCAGTGTTGGGCTCCTACAGAGACATGGCTGCTCACTGCCCCGCCTTGTCCCTCTTGTTCCTAGATCAAGGAGCCCTCCCAGCCCACTGGGCCCTGGAGGACAGTCTTGTGGCTGCCGTCTGTGGCCCCTCTCCCCCAGAAAGAATTGGATGAATTGTTGCTCTGCTTGGGCAGGTGAAGGGAATCCCATGTCTCTGCCTACTCACGTGAGCCACTCATGCCTGCCACCCCCCGCATAGACACCAGGAGGGGTGCTGCTGCCTGGACTTGAGGTCCTTGGACACAGGGAGACAGTCCGGCAGCTGTTTGGGGGCTGGGGATCTGCTGAAGGATGACGAAATGAGAGCAAAGCTGCAAGTCTTACTTGGCTTTTATTTGCAAATCTATTCTAGACAGCCTCAAAGAGCCCCAATCTGCTCATGGTAGGAAAATGTTTGGGAACAGAAAGGGACAGGAAAGATGGTTGTGCTGAGTGTAGCTTGCATTTGCCTTTGAACATCTGATGATCTTTGATTGATCACACAGTTGTAGATTGCCAGAGATGGCTGCTTGTCCCAGGAGCACAGTGCTAGCTAGGCTCTCCGCGGACGTGCATGCCACCTTAGGGCGCAGTTCCTCACACAAGGACTCCTGGGCAGGAGTGTCCATGGGCAACTTGGCTTAATACACTTGTTCTCTGCATTCTACGTGTGGTTTACTCCATAACAGTCAGTGATGTGGTGGCTGAGCTCCTGGCTGGGGTCCTCTGTGTAACCCATCCCCTTTTGTTCAGCCTCTTTCCTCCTCCATTGGGGATGGTAGAACTCTACTTCTCTTTTTTTGACATCCTCCCCCTCCCCTACCCCCCCCCTCGTTCCCTCTTTGGTTCCTGGCTGACAATCTGTGATAATCTAGTTGCCTGGGGGTGGCTGTCAGTGTGGGGAATGGAAGCTAAAAGGGAGAGATAACTTGTTTGTTAAAAACAAAAACAAAACAACTACAGCCTGTAGGGTGAGGCCAGAGAAAGGATTCTCAGCATCAGCCTGGCAGGTGCTGTCCAGACCACAGCTCAATGCAAGCTAACTTCTGCCAAGGAGAACCAGGTGGCTGTTGGGGTCTCTTAGGTCCAGGGTGGGCATGCTTAGCCTGAGTCTTCATCCCAGTCCCAGTCCTTGCCAGAGGCCTGGTCTAGCCACTGCTGGCAGCAGTATTGTCTCATTAAGACACCACCTGGCTGGGCCAGAACTTTGGTAATTTATGCGGCCATTCCTGGAACATTCTATTGCACAGCCTGTAGCTGGTTTTTGGTGTCTGTAGCTTCTCTTTGGAGTTGAAAGACAGCCATTGGCTGTCTGCTGGATGTCCCCAGGCATGTTTTACAATGGCAAATGAGGTATAAACAACCAGAGCTGAGTCATGGGCTGACTGCAGTGTGGCGGAGCTGGGTTTCACTGTCTTTTTTGGTGCACTGCCAGGCTAACATACTGCCTCAATTCCTGCTGAATCCACACATTCCTTGTGGATGTCGTGGTCTTGGTCATATCCTCTGGGAGGGAGGGTGCTGTGACCTGCCTATGCTGCCTGCTCAAATGGTTCCCACACTTGCACCTTGCTGTGGCATCAGGAGTCCTCAGTGGAGGAGGTAAGGCTGGCTTGCTGTAAGCCTGTGAGACTCATTGCTGCCATAAGGACAGGAAGGAGGAATGCGGCTGGCTGGGATGGGCTGTCCCTTCCTCAGCTCGGACCCACTCCAGCCACACACTGAAGGTGATAGCAAGAGTTGACAGCATTTTGGGTCTCTTTTAGCACTGAGACCTCAGACCCCCTGTCCAGAAATCCTCAAAAGCCCAGTGGGAATAGATTTGAGTGTCTGTGCCCCTCCAAGGTTCATGTGATAAAATTCAAACCCTGAGGTAGTGGCATGAGGAGGTGGGGCTTGGGAGAGGCTACCAAACCTCAGACTCTGGCCTCATGATGGAGGAGGACACTAAGAGAGCCATTAGGAAGGAGGGTGAAGAGAACACCTTGGTGCCTTTGGCTCTTCCATCTCTCCCACACAGTGAAGCAAGGTGTCAGTACCTTCAGACCTTTCTCCTTTCACATGCAAGGCTCCAGGAAGAACCCTCACCAGGTATTGTCACCAACACCTCGATCTTGGACTTCTCATCTCGAAAGCTTCATGAATAGTCTGAGGCCCAGGATTTGATGTCCCCTCCTGTGTGTGGCTCTGTGAGCATCTCGGGGTCCAGTCAGCAGTATCTCCCTTCCCTGTGTGTTCTTCTGTCCCTTGCTTCAGCGTTAGGCAGGTCTTGTCATCCTTCAGATGTCCTCACAGTTTCCTCCTAGAACCTGTTTTACAGTCCCTGAGATTAGCCACGTGTTTAGAGACTTGCCCTGGGGACTGTCTTAGGGCTTCATTGCTGTGAAAAGACACCACAACTGCAGCAGCTCTTATAAAGGAAGACATTTCATTGGGGCTGGCTTGCAGTTTCAGAGGTTTAGTTCATTATCATCATGGTGGGAAGGATGGCAGCATCCAGGCAGACATGGTGTTGGAGGAGCCAAGAGTTCTATATCTTTTTGTTTTGTTTTTTAAAGATTTATTTATTGTGTATACAGTGTTCTGTCTGCAGGTATATCTGCAGGCCAGAAGAGGGCACCAGATTTCATTATGGATGGTTGTGAGCCACCATGTGGTTGCTGGGAATTGAACTCATGACCTCTGGAAGAGCAGCCAGTGCTCTTAACCGCTGAGCCATCTCTCCAGCCCTTGTTTTGTTTTTTTAAGATAGAGTTTCTCTGTGTAACAGCCCTGGCTGTCCTGGACTCAATTTTTAGACCAGGCTGGCCTCAAACTCATAGAGATCCGCCTGCCTCTGCCTCCCAAGTGTTGGGATTAAAGGCGTGCGCCACCACGCCCAACCCAAGTTCTCTGTCTTCATCCACATGCAGCCAAGAGAAGACTATGTCCCACACTGGGAGGAGCTTGAGCATAGGAGACCTCAAAGCCCAGACCCACAGTGACACACTTCTTCCGACAAAGCCACACCTACTCCAACAAGTCTACACCTCCTAACAGTGCTACTCTCCAAGGGCCAAACATTCAAACACATGAATCTCTGGGGACCATACCTATGCAAAGCACCAGAGGCACTCGTAGCTAACTCCTGTTATAATGAGTCGGATACCCAAGTTGTCAAGGAAGATAAAAAGACACATGCGGTCCAGAGAAATCCACCCACAGCACTCTTTACTCCCTGTACCTTCTAGAAGGGGCAACCAGCCTCATCGTCAGTGAGAAATCCAGGAACATGCATGAAATGGGGCAGAACACAGAACCTGCCCCACCTGGGCTGGTGCCCATGCGGGGCTCCACCTGGCTGAGACTCTCGAGGCTGCGTGTGAACAGCTCGTATTTCTTGTTTGATTGAACACATCCCCGCACTCTAGCCCCTGTACCTTCCAACGTGCCACCAAAGAGAGGAAGGTGATGAATATTGGCTAGGAGGGAAAATTTCTGGCTTTTGACCTCCACATGTACACTGCGGCATGTGTGTCCCCACACACATAAATAAATCTAATGAAATATTTTAAAATGCAAAATGAGGCCTCCTAAGAGGTCACTGGGGCACTACCTTCAGAGGGAATTGAGATAGTTCTCAGGCCTGCAAGAGGTTAACAGAGTGAGCCAGGCCCCTCCCCACGCCCGGGCTTCCTGTTGTCACGGGTGGTTACTCTAAAAAATGATGCTCTCCCTAACCTTGACCTGTGTCTACCTTCCAGCAGGAATGGCCTGCACAAGCACTGTGCTACAGGACCCTCACACTCCAGAACTCTTCTTCCTTACAGAGTCCTTCCTTAGGAGCCTCCTGAGAGCTGCGGAAGAGACTCGCACAGGTCCTCTATCTCACACTGAGGCTGAAAGTCTCAGAGGAAAGTACTCAACTTGCTGAGTACAGTTCAGAAACAGACTCTTTGAGAGGCTACTGTACCACTCACTTCATAAATTGTAAGCTTGTGTGTTTCCTTGACATGCAGGAAAAGGCCAGATAAGCCTAAGGACATTAGGCAAGATATATTGTGAGACTGTGAAATGGGCTTGCTACATGTCACTAAATCAAAGCTACATCTGCCTTTATGATGCAAGTGTGGGGGTACAGTCTCAATGCGGAAGTCCCTCTGTGAGGTGGACTTGCCCATGACTGTTTCCTAACCACACAGCAGTGACTCCTACCCCCACCCCTCGCCCCATTGAGGATCTCACTGTGTAGCCCTGGCTGGCCTGGAACTCACTCCGTAGACCAGGCTGGCCTTGAACTCAGATATCTGCCTGCCTCTGCTTCCTAGATGCTAGGATTAAAGTCTGCCTGACTGTTTGTTTGTTTTTAGGTTTTTTTTGAGACATGGTTTCTCTGTGTAGCCCTGGCTGTCCTGGAACTCACTCTGTAGAACAGACTGGCCTCGAATTCACAGAGATCCGCCTGCCTCTGCCTCCTGAGTGCTAGGATTAAAGGCGTGCGCCACCACTCCTGGTTGTTTGTTTTTAAGACAGGGTCTTATGATGCCCAGAGTGGCCCTGAAGTCATGCAGTTTAGGTTGGAAGTTCTTGATCTCTGATCCTCCTGCCTCCACCTCCCAAGTACAGGGATTACAGCTGGGCCCCCGACCTTGCACACTTGCACACATGCTGTGCTCAGCAGAGTCTGAGGGGCTCCCAGTCATGTATCATGCTGTCTTACCAGTCACACAGAGTGCTGTTTGGGAGGGGCAGACAGGACAGAATATTGGAGGGGTAGTCTAAGGCCAGACAGAGCCTGTGTCTCAGCATTCTCACATCACTTCCTCAGCATCCTGTTGTCCACAGCAAATCACAAGGCTAAGTCACATGCAAGGGACATAGACACTCACCCCCTGTTAGAAGTCACTTACCCTAGGAATGTGGTTGAGGTACCTGAATCTTTTTTTTTTTTTTTTTTGGTTTTTCGAGACAGGGTTTCTCTGTGTAGCCCTGGCTGTCCTGGACTCACTTTGTAGACCAGGCTGGCCTCGAACTCGCAAAGATCCGCCTGCCTCTGCCTCCCAAGTGCTGGGATTAAAGGCGTGCGCCACCACTGCCCGGCTGAGGTACCTGAATCTTAACTTCCACTGTGGAGTTCCTGTTTTTTGTTTCCTGCTGGGAAGTAGGTGTCCATTCTCTTACATGAGGTGGCTCCAAATCCTTGATGTGAAATGCTTTGTGGTGCCACCCCTACCTTCTATGTTCCTCCTTTTATTTATCTATTTCCTGACCACCATCAACACCCACAAACTCTGTGGGAGCCCAGCTGCCTCAGTAATGACCAAAGCACCAAGCTGGCTGTCAGTCCTGAGGCTTCTTATGCCCTGTCACCCTTCCTGTCTCTCTCCTTCTTCCTGCTGTGTGCAGCCCGCCCGCCCTCCAGCGGTCTGCCTCCACTCCTCCTCTAACTCTCTGCCCTTTGCTGTTTACGTTAGCTTTCAGTTTGATGTCTGCTTCCTGCCAGAGCCTTTGCGTCTTGTCTGGGAGCCTCAATTTGGCGAGCTCACATGGCTGCTGAGCAATTTGAGGGGCAAAGCTGGGGCGGTGGCAATGGGGACTGGAGCCCATGGTGTGTGATACATTGACGTGTGAGTCGCTCAGGATATACTGAGCCATGCTCCTGTGAAAATCGGGAAAAGGATCTCAGCTTCACAGAGACAACAGCTATCTGTGTTCGGGCATCATGTTGCATATGTGAAGATCAGAGATCAACTTACAGTGACCTCTTTTCTCCTTCCATCATGTGGGTCCCAGATGTCAAATTCAGGTCATCGGCCTTACCGGCAAGTGCCTACAGCTGCAGAACCATCTGAGACCGTGTCTCACGTAGCACAGGCTGGCGTCAAGCTCACTGTGTAGCTGACTTTAAACCTCTGCTCCCCTTCCCTACCTCCCAAGTGCTGGGATGACAGACAGCCATGTACTGCTAGCCCAGTGGATGAGGTGCTGCAGTTAACAAAGCCAGAGCATTAGGAATACTAGGCAAGTGCTCTGCACTGGGCTGCCTGCAGCCCTGAGAAATACACTCTCAGAGAATGATTCTGGTGACTGTCACATTGGGCAGGCACCCTGACAAGCCTGCCTTCCAGCATCTCTTGATTCATTGGTTCCTGACATGGCCACCTTGCCAGCTCCCAGCCTCACACATGGGGCACATGTACAGCTAACACGCCGGGTTAGCTAAGGAAGGAAGGTTTTATCTGGGCTCACAGTTGGAGCCCTCACTGGAGGGCACAGTCCATCTTGGTGGGGAGGACATAGAGGCAGGAGCGTGAGGCAGCTGGTCACATCACGTCTGCAGGCAGGAAGCAGAGAGCGATGAATGTTGGTGATTGGCTAGATTTATTCGGTGCAAGGCCCCAGCCTAGGGGATGGTGCTACCCACATTCAGGGTCAGGGATGGACTTCCCTCCTTAGTTAAACCTTCCACATCTGATCTTATCCAAAAGACTGAGCTGTGATAGTTAAACCTCCCTAGAAACACACTGGGAGACACAGCCAGAGCTGTGTTTCCAGAATGAGTCCATGCCCAGTGAAGCTGACCATGAAGATTAGCCATCACAGTGGCTCAGCAAGGTCCCCAGAGAACTGCACTGGAGGCAGAGGAACCAGCCTCTACACTAAGCTTGGCCACTTGCTGTGTATCCTGCGTTGGAGGTTGGTCCTCTCTGAGAACTCCCTTATTGTGGTGGGGAATGCTCAGAAACTTCCCTGGAAGTTCACGGGAGGATTATCAGTTGTACTCCCTGGTTTTAAGTCAAGTTATCACAGGTCCGTAACAGGTCCTTGTCACACCTGACCCCACGATGAAAGTCCCATTCAGGCCATACCACTCAGCACATAGACAGCACCACCTGCCAAAACGAAAACAAAGGCCTAATTCATCAAAGTCCACAGTTCTGGGAAAATATGGAAATGTACCAACTTTGCTTTTTGGCACCTGTGGTTCTGCTTCTGATTAACTGAAGAAGTATGTCATCCGGAATGTGGTTTTGGGCTTAAAAGTTCACCCTGAGAAGGGCTAAGGGATACACTGGGATCTCAGACACCCAGTGCAGTCGCTGGCCGGCTAATAAAGACTTTCTACGGCAGTGGTTCTCAGTCTTCCTAATGTTGTGACCCGTGACCCCCGACCATAAATTTATTTTTGTTGCTACTTCATGACTGTTTTGCTGCTGTTATGAGTCATAATGCAAATATCTGATGTGCAACCCTTGTGAAAGGGCTACTCAACCCCTCAAAGGGGTGGGTCTCCTCCCACAGGCTGCAAGCCATTGTTCTACTGTCTTAAACCCATGATGAGTAGTCTTTTTTTTTTTTTTTTGGTTTTTCGAGACAGGGTTTCTCTGAATATCTCTGGCTGTCCTGGACTTGCTTTGTAGACCAGGCTGGCCTCGAACTCACAAAGATCCGCCTGCCTCTGCCTCCCAAGTGCTAGGATTAAAGGCGTGCGCCACCACCGCCCGGCGATGAGTAGTCTTTTCCGGTGAATATCCTACAATATTTCTGGAAGAGGTTCTCTCAATTGAGAAAGTGTGTCCATAAGAATGGCCTACAGTCAAATCTGTAGGGCGTTTTCTTGATAAATGATTGAGCCCAGCCCACTGTAGGTGGTGCCACCCCCTAGACTGGTGGTCCTCGGTTCTATAAGAAAGCAGGCTGAGTCAGGCGGTGGTGGTGCACGCCTTTAATCCCAGCACTCGGGAGGCAGAGGCAAGAGGATCTCTGTGAGTTTGAGGCTTGCCTGGTCTACAAAGTGAGTCCAGGACAGCCAGGCTGTTACACAAAGTAACCCTGTCTTGAAAAACCAAAAAAAAAAAAAAAAAAAGAAAGAAAGAAAAAGAAAAAGAAAGCAGGCTGGGCAAGCCATGAGAAGCAAGCCAAAAAGCAGCATTACTCCGTGGCCTCTGCTTCAGTTCCTGTCTCCAGGTTCCTGCCTTGAACTCCTGCCCTCACATCCCCTGCTGACACATGACCTGAGAGTTGTAAGTTGAAACACACACTGACCTCTCTGTCTTAGGGTTTCTATTGCTGAATAAAAACACCATAACCAAAAGCATCTTGGGTTTATTGAGCAGCCTGCCTTCTAAAGACTAAAGAGGGGAAGGAGAGAGGGAAACCACCTCGAAAGGTAAATATAGCTGCTTTATCAACTAATGGCTTTTAATTTTAACAGGGCGTTCTCATCAGTAAACAAAAAACCACCCATGACAAGAAGCCTTTGTGAACAGGGGAGCACATGGCTCCTGCCCAGAAGTGATCTTGGGAGGCAGAAGGGAGGAAAAATAAGAGGCAGAGACAAAAGAGTTTATAAAACCAGCTCTGTGCCACCCATGAAGCTCAGCTGGGGAGGAGGAAGGCTCTGTGTTAACTGGGCAGGGGGTGGACAAGGAGGCCCCCGAGTCCCATAAACCTAATGGTGCGGACAAGCTGGGGAGTCATTAATCTTACCACAATTAGCGGTTTTCCAGCAACAGTAAATGCACTCTTGACTTTATCTGGTGCACAGTGCTGACCTGTAATGGAGAGAATGCAGTAGAAGCAGGAACTCCGAAGGCCGCCTTCCACGAGGCCCTTCAAGGTTACTGAGCAATCCATGAAATGATTGCTCAAGGTCATCGCAGATGGCCTGCCCATTCTCTGGTTGGATGCTCAGCCTCTCCTACTAGGTGAGAACCTTCTCCACATCCTGACTCTCTGCAGCTGCCAATCACTGCTCATCACTGTACACTGCTTGGTGGCTAGTCTTGGTTGTCTCTAGAGGGAACTAGATGCTACACCCCCCACCCCACCCCCACTCTACATTTGGAGACTTTGTTGGACGAGGCAGGGTGTGGGAGGCTCCACCAGGCACATGCCTCTGGACCCTAGGAGTCAGGCTGTCATGACAGAAGGTGGAAGGGTGTCTGTGTCAGGTGCTTCCTGTTAGGGAAACAATAGGCAGAACCGGCTGGGAAGATCGTCTATGGAGGGTGAGAGTAGATAGTCTCCACCATCCAGAAACATTCTTGCTTTTCATAAACATAGTCAGCACTTTGGTCCCTGAAGCCCCCAGCCCAGGACCTCCCACGGCAGGCAGCTGCGGAATGAATCATCTTTCTTGCAAATCCAGCAGCTGACAGCCATTTATTTGTACTGGCCGGCCGCTGGGGAGGCCCCCTGCTATCCGAAGGTCTAAGTTTGCCAACAGACCAAGCGGTTGACCAAGGCTGGTTGCGACCTGAGGCTCCCCACCTGAACTTGCAGCCCTTCCTTTACAGATCTGTCCTGCCAGCAGCATCCTCTCCGGCTGGACCCTTAGCTCTGAGGTATTCTCTCCAATTCTCAGGCTTCATCTTGCCCCACCTGTTCCTTGTCCTCCCACCCTCTTCTTTGTCCTTCATGTTCTATGTTTGTCATGCCCATAGTTGCCCCAGTGGGTATGCCTATATTTCTTAGCAGATATTATTTTTAATTTTATTTTATACATATAAGTATTTCACTTGCGTGTATGTGTATGTACCATGTGCATACCAGGGTCTGAGTTCCTTTGCTTGTTTCCTACTTAAGCACAGAAAGTTTTCCCTACCCCCAGGAGAACCAGGGTCTCAGCTAAAATCAACCCCATCCCATGGAATGGACATCCATGAAGTCCATCTGGAGACGGACAGGCGTGAGTCAAACCACAGGCAGGAATTCTCTTCTCCAGGCCTTGTTCCAATCTGCTTTTCCTGACACATTGCATTTACTCAAGTCATGTCCAATTTAACAGAGTTGAGACAGCCTGACCTCCAGAGGCTCTGTCCATAAACCACGGGCCTCACTGTCCGATCCCTGAAGTTCAGAGCTAGACTTGAGCCCTTCCAGCCTACGAAGGCCAGAGGCAGAGATGGGCAGGAGGGCAGCCTGTTATAGGTCCTACAGCTTTCAGCCACAGTTCATCTGGATAGTACTGGACGCCTTAGAGACACTTTTCCAGCCTGTGTGTCTAGGCTAAGTCACTGAAGAGGAGGTCTCCTGACGCATAGTTTAGATCTTTCTAAAGTATCCAAAAGGAAGGGGCTTTGCCCTTTAAGAGAGAAATATTCTTCCACAGCTCTCCTAGTTGAGTCGTGGTGTGGTGGAGGCCTGGAAGATACCAGTGTCTTAAGGAGGCCGCCATTGATGTAACTGTGCCAGAGTGAGCCATGTAGTAGGCATGTAGCATGTCCTCCTCCCAGAAACCCCAGAATTAACCACAGGGCCTGTACTGGAGTCCACCTTCTCTGGAAGGCCTTCAGGCCTCACCTAATCTCTGTCCCCTTAAAGACATGGTGCTCACACAGGAACCCAACTGCAGGGCTGGCGGACAGCCCTCAGAGTCACTGTGTGTGAGCCCAGTTGGATAGTGCATGGCTTTTGTCTTGGACTCAGGTATATCATATATCCCAATTTCTTTTTCTTTTCTTTTCTTTCTTTTTCTTTTTTTCAAGACAGGGTTTCTCTGTGTATCCTTGGCTGTCCTGGACTCACTTTGTAGACCAAGTTGGCCTTGAACTCACAGAGATCCACCTGCCTCTGCCTCACGAGTGCTAGGATTAAAGGTGTGTGCCACCATGCCCGGCCATTACAGACAGCTGTGAACTGCCACATGGTGCTGGGATTTGAACCAGGTCCTTTGGAAGAACAGCCATTGAGTCATCTCTCTAGCCCCATATATCCCAATTTCTAATTTGCTTTATTAACAGTTTTCTACTCAAAGGGCTAAAACTCAACTCTGTGGGGCCTTGACTCCTGGACCAGGAAGTCCCCACTTGCTTGCACACAGACCCTGCAGGAAATAAGACAACAACAAATTCAAGAGGCTAGTGAAAATGCAGCGGTTTTGACTATACCACTCTACAGAAAAGGATGCCAGGATGGAGAAAGGGAAAAATGGCTGGAGTGCTGACTTCGTGAAAGACTGTGGTCTCTTTTTCTTTTTCTTTTTTTCTTTTTTTTTTTTTCGTTTTTTAAGACAGAGTTTCTCTGTATCCTTGGCTGTCCTGGACTCACTTTGTAGACCAGGCTGGCCTCGAACTCACAGAGACCCACCTGCCTCTGCCTCCCAAGTGCTGGGATTAAAGGTGTGTGCCCACCACGCCCGGTTTCTATAGATACAGGATCCTGAGAAATTCGTGTCAGGTTTCATAGGCCAGGACTTGCCCCTCCCCAAACTCCACATCCTATTGGTTCTGGTCTTGCCTCTCAGAGCCTCTGTCCTGCAGGTCAGCTGCAAGCCCTCAGTGTGCCCGGCCTTTCTCCTTCAACTAAGGTCTGTTTTCACCCTAACATTTGTGAGCCCTTTTTCCTCCCTACCTATTGGTGAGGCAGCTCCTGCTTCAACCCACACCAGTGTTTTAAAACTTGTTTCTGTCTATCTAACCCCATTAGTTCTAGAAGCCTCTGAGGTGCCTCTCAAGGGTAGCATTCTTGATCTAAGGTCTATCCTCAGCAAATCAGTAAAAATTACAAGAAAGCAAATTGCAGGTCCCGTGGTTCTTGGACCAAACAAGGCAAAAAGTGAGAGTGTGTGAGTGTGCCAGGGAGCTGGGCCCTGAGCAGGAGACCTCAGTGACTGTGAGGGCGTATATTCACTGGTATCTCTGTGTACATCAGCCATTGGTTCTCACAGACCCAGACAGGGAGCTGGCGAGAGACCAGGCACAGTGACAGCCATGTCTCTAATCCCAGGGACCCAGCACCAGGGTTTCCCATGGACCTGAAGGTGCTAATGCTAGCCCTGCTCAAAGCATGCCCTAGGAGGGATGACACCTTCTGCTGGATCCCTGGAGACAACTCTTTCTGCCCCCCAAGCTCAGACTCCCCATTGTTAGACAGTAAACAAAGGCTCTGTTTCCCAGCCTTCTGTAACTATGACCTCTCTAGGACCTTGTCCTGGGCCTTCCAGAGCAGGGCAACAAAGAATCTGGCTGTCCTCCTCAGCCCTCCATGATCCATGGGATTTGAATGTGAAATGTCCCCCCATTGGTTTCTGTATATGAACAGCAGTCACCATCTGGTGGTGCTATTTTAGAAGGCTGAGGAGCCTTTGGGAGGCAGAGCCTCCCTTGGGGATGTGTGTTGGGGGTGGGCCTTGAAAGTTTACAGCCTTATAACCCCGCCTCTTTGCCTGTTCTAGGCATCTTGACTGCAGCTGGAGTGACTAGCCACCTCATGCCCCTGCACCGTGATGAACTCCCCTCAAACTGTGAGCCCAGCTACATTCCTTCCTCCTTTAAACTTCTCTTATCAGATTTTTGATCAAAGCAAGCAGAAAAATAACTAATGCAGAGCTACACTCTCTCTCTCTCTCTCTCCTTCCCTTCAGGTCTAAGGCCATGGTCTGCTTTGTCTGGAACCTCATTAGGTTAGCTTAGCCAGAAGCCCAAAAAATAACTGCTCTTGGCAGCATTCCAGCCACGCAGGACATGCAGGACCCTCTCTGCAGGGTAGGCTGGGCATGGCCCTCACACTGACATGTTTTCTTCTGACCAGATCGCTTGGGATCCACACGCTTCCCTGTTGGGGGAAGCCTCACCTCAGGGACTGCCTGTAGAGACCCCAAATGAGGAAAGGTCACTGAGACTGCAGAGCCACAGCAAGCTGTGGCCCTGGACACCTGTTAGGCCAGAGGTGCCCCTTGGGTCACACTGTCCTGTCTGTGAACAAGTGACCCTCTAGGCTGCCCAGCTGCTTAGAGCATGGTTCTGCCTTTCTACTCAATACTGGGGCAAGGAGGCAGGAGGACAACTCTGTACTTCCTGTCCTAAACGTGAGGATATGTCACCAGGCCAACCCAGATGCAGAGGCCTGGCAGATCCAGATGGTCATTCCCCAATCCCAGTCCCTGCATTCTTCCCACCAGGCCTCCTCCGCACTACAAGGATCCCCACAGGCCAAGGCTCTGCTATTTGAATTAATGGAGGGTAAAGCTTTTATGGAGCCCGCCTTCCCAATTCCCTTTGGGAGCGGAGAGGGTTTCAGACCAGAAGCAGAGCCTTTCAGTTTCTATCTGCCTCCACCCAACATGGAAGGGGGAGGACAGATTCCTCAGCTGGTGGCCCTGGCACAAGGACATCACTGGATGTGCCTGTCCATCTCCAGTTAGGCAAGAGAAGGTGCAGCCTCACACATGCCACTCCGGCCTCTTCTCCTAGCCTGCTGCGAGGCACACAGCATGCATGTGGGGAAGGTCAGAGACCCCTCACTTCCTCTCAAACACGGCCTAGGGCCACGTGTGAGAAGAAGTCATGAATGAGGGCAAGTACAAGCAGAGCCCTTGTGCTGTGTGTGTGTGGTGTGGTGTGTGTGTGTGTGTGTGTGTGTGTGTGTGTGTGTGTGTGTGTGTGTGTGTGTGTGGTGTGTGTGTGTGTGTGTGTGTGTGTGTGTGTGGTG